>SNQJ01S0048264.1:86818-97333 GCA_010110895.2 Picea sitchensis | reverse complement strand
ATGCTAGAGGGAAACCATTGATTACCCCAATTACAAAGAATCCCTTGATTTTGATTTTAACTGGGATAATTATTTCACGCTCTAAAGAGAATGAACCTCATATTTTTCTATTTTGGTACAACTGATGATTTGTCGCACCAGTTAGTAGGAGTAATCATTGATTCCATAACAATGGATGGTTTTATAGGGACCCGCTCCATATAAAACACTCAGATTTCTATGAGAAGTGAATAAGTCCTTCCTATTTCCTGATTCAAAGCTTGGCATTTTCATTACAAAGATTCATTTATTTTTGCAAAGAATTACCATTTGTCAAGGCCTCAACTAGACTGAAGTCGATAGACTCAACCCTTCCCCCCCAACCTTTTTTTCAAATATTTTACATTGATCTTCATCTTGAAATGTGCATTTCTTGATTCATCTTACTTTAATGGATTTCTTATGAGTTTCATGGGAGTTAAAGGTACTAATAATTTTCTTCTGCTTTCACACCATGTAACTTGAACTTCATTGGTTTCATTTAATGGATTCTATCTTGTTCTTTGAAAACAGTTTCATTGTTGGCATGTGGATGATTTGATTTTAATGGCATCTCGTGTGTGTGATCTTACTATTGCGTTATTTTCCTAACCCATTTATGCATTTGTTTGTTTGATGGCATATGCGATTTTGAGGTTTAACATAATTTCATGTCTCTTTTGTTTAAATGTTCTTCAATAATGAGAGGGGGGGTGAATCAATATTGCTTCTTTTTCACAGCTTTAATCATTTCTTTAATTATTGAAATTATTAATCATAACAATTTATCAACAAGAAAGTATAGTACACATAATTTTCAATTTAACAATACAATTTATATTTCTTTTACATGCTACAAATTGTAGGAGACACCAATCTACTATCTTTTGAGAACCTACTCAAGGAGACACCAATACCCTATTTTCAAGCACCAACTTGAGGAAGCTGCAACTCCCTATAGACCAGGCTCCAAAATGTAGAGGACTCCAATCCTTTGTTTTCAAGCAACAACTTGAGGAAGATGGAACTCCCTGTTGTTTAGGCTCCAACCTGTAAAGGACTCCAATCCTCCCTTCCTCTTCTCTTACACCCTCACTTCATGTATATGTTTCATGTTTCATGTTTCATATTCTTCCTTGGACTCTGGTTTTTTTTTTTTTTTTTTTATCTTATGAATTAGCTCACATAGACACCTTCTTATTCACCATATTTCTCTATTTATATAGTCTCCTAGAAGGTGTATGATATTGAAAAAATGTGTCTCTTTGTAAAAGAGAAAATGAACCAATGTACCTTTTCATTTTAATAAAATAACAATAATGCTATCATTTTCATTAACAACATATTTTCTCCTTTCTTTATTACTCTATGGAAAAATCCCTTCAATTTCAATTTGTAACTTGTTTTACTTGTCTTCATAGTTATCTTGATCATGTCCTTTATTAGTCGATCATATACATGGATCAAATCCTGTATTTTGATCCTATGTCACCACTACATCCTCAATTCTTCAATAGATTGGATTCGAGCTTTAATTTTCTCTCTGGTCTGTTTCCTGTATTGAAGATTGGGTAGGTGATAATTTTGTGGACCCTTTTCCCATAAAACCAAGCATTGTGACCAATGACTAAACATACGAGGTGCAAGGTGTTAGAAAAATAGGTGTGCTCATTTCACCATAGAAAATATAGCAATATTGTCACCCAACCATAGGCATAAAGGTCACCCCCAAGCATCTTAACCATGACAGACATAATAATTCCGAAAGAAAACCAATATCCAACCAAGGTAGCACACCTTTCTCCAAGGCTATCGTAGCAAGAAAGAATAATCAAAGGCCAAGCATAAATTCCAAACCATAATCAAGAGACCAAGTCACCACTGCTGCAGCTGCAACTATCCTCCAGTCATGCACCCTTCTTGTCCTTATGCAATTGTGAGTGAGTGAGTTAAAAATGAGCTCTATCACCCTCTATTTATACTGCTCCATCTCACTTGACTGGGATGACTTCTCTTCCTGGAGGCTAATAACTCAATATTAAATATTCTCTTGAGTTGACTTGTCTTCTAGGGTTATTATCCAATGTTTTAAGGTTTCTCTTACTTCTCGGAATATTATAGTCTCGTCAAAGGTTACACGTGGAGGTTAATACCTCTCACAACTACCATAATATCAACACTCCCTCCTAGCTAGGGAGGTATTAAAGGAAATGGTCTTGAGCATAAACATACCATTCAACTGATAACATAATCATAGACACACAGGATATCTCATGATCAAATCACGAGCACCATCATCACGATCCATCTAGATAGTCTCCATGGCAAACAAAACAATGCCATCCAATAGAACACAACTGTGTCTATCCATATTAGTATACAACTACTATCTAGTGGTACAAAACCACTCCTAGTAGCACACTGCTACTAACCAATGAATCTCAGTCACTACCGATGGATCACATCCACCACAGTAGCATACAACTATTGTCCAGAGACATACAGTCTCTACAACAATCATATCAGATGATATCAACCTGCATAAACAATATCATGATACAAACGGATTCATCTAGGCCATTATTCCACTCACATATGTGAGACCTGGAAGATCATTTACCCTTAGAAAGTGAAGCATCGATCATGGTCTATCTGGACTATTCTTCTCAAGCATAGAAGAATAAATGTCCTTGATTTCTGAACCTAGACCATTCACCTAACTGGGCCATTCCTCTAACACTAATCACAACGCAACCTAGAGAGAATGAGTCTGCCCTAGGGAATGAATATCCATGATTGATGAACCTGGACCATTCGCCTAACTGGTCCATTCCTTGACACTAATAATATTGCAACCTAGAGAGAATGAGTCTACCCTAGGGAATGACTGTCCAGACCATTTCCTAAGGAAATGACTGTCCTTCACCAACCTCCAAAACATACCATTCTTTGAAACTACTCACAACTGTGAACTTCGAAAGAATGACTACCTGATGAGGAAGAACATTCTACATGACCACTACTCAGAATGACTGCCAAGAAGAATGACTGTCTTAAACAATTCCCCCACACTCGCCACAAGGAGAATCACTATCTATGGTACATCAACAATCTATCAGACCATTTTCATTAAAAAAATGACTGTCCAATCTGGACCATTTTCTGAACTGGAAAATGATTGTCCATCAGAAATATCGAACCACTTTCTAGATTGGAAAGGAACTGCCCAACCTGGACCCATTTCCGAACTGGAAAATGACTGTCCATAAATCAATAACATATCATTTCTCTCTCCCAACCTGAGAGTAATCACTTACTTTTCCAATAAGAAATTCATCTCCATGAGCCCCAACTTGTCCCTTAAGTACAAAAACTTTTCATCTTGGACAATGGATTTTACCAAAATATACGCTATTTTCTCATCTGTGGACATATACTGGAGAACCACTTCTCCCCTGTAGACTTTTTCATGGAGAAAATAATACTTGATCTCAATGTGCTTCGACCTATCATGGAACACAACTTTGATCATCACAATATATCATGATCGAATCCAACACTTGATCAGATAGTCCAGAAACCAATTTGTGGAGCCACACTGCTTCCGTACAAGCATCAAAAGCTGCAATATACTCTGCTTCTGCAGTGTTGAGTGCAACATACGTCTGTTTCCTTCTAGCCCATGATATCATGGCAAATCTCAAACTGAAACATATCTAAGAATCACTTCTTATGTTATCTGCACTCCCTTCCCAATATGAATCGATAAATCCATGCGACTGTACTCAAACATTCCACAAAGACATTTCAAGGCATGCTTTGCAATTTATTCAATTCTCATGGCTATGTTCCATATGGAGTTGTCTCAACATGTTCACATTAAGGAAAATTTCTAGCCTAGTATTCATAAAAAATATCAAGTATTCAATCAACTGTCGGTACAGGGATGAGTCTACTGGATTAGAGTCTCTCAAATTCTTCAGATCTGTCATCATGGGAGTTTTCCATGGATTTGCAATCCATCATCCTAGACTACTGAGTAACCATTATGATACACTCTCTCTATCATAGGAAGTTTTCGCCACACTTCTTCTGTACATGAGATGCTCTGCATCAAGTTGCTTGAATCCGTACAAGGTCTTATTCCATTTGCATACATGGGTCTCTTTCTGGTATACCTCAAAACCTTGAGATTTCTCTACATAAGCTTCTTCCTCAATTTTCTATGTTGGGAAGAACAATATTTTATATCCAACTGATGTAAACTTCAATCCATCGATACTGTAAGAGATATAATAGCTCATATAGAGGTATATCTGGATTACTGGAACAAGCTGTCGTCATAGTCTTCTCCCTCCTTCTAAGAGAACCTCTAGTTTTGAATCTCGTCTTGTATCTATCAATGCTTCCATTCATAAGTATTTTTTGCAATTTATTACATACACTGTTCTTCATCACATATTTCCATTCCTTCATCTTGACTGCTTCTAGTGGGTTCAAACCATGTTGGTAGTCTTATGATTCTTGGTATAATAAATGGATGTCCTAGTTGTTCTTTCTTTATTGGAATCTTCATGTTCTTTAACTTTGGTGTCCATGGAGTCTTCTATAGATTCCATGCCCTTCCTTCCTGAAGATTCCAACTTATTCCTTTCGTCATAGGAATGTAGATGGGAAACCAAGGATACTCAAGGCTTCTTTTTGAAGAAAAGATTCTTCTATAGTCAAACTGAACACGTGTTGTTTATCATGGCTGCTACTTCCAATGAAAAACATGGACATATATTACATAGTTTTCATGTATTCTTCTTCAATGGATCATATCATTTAGGATTAGCTCCCTCCTAATCCCGGATTCATGATGGAATGCATGCTCTTCTTTTTGGAATTCTGTAATCAACTCCCTCCATCTGAGAGAGTCCATGATTCCGTCTACATCCTTATTGCTTTCTACAAAGTGTCACAAGTCTATTCTCATTTCCTTTTGATTACTAACTTCTTTCTGGTATGACTCCTTCTGGGTCTCTTCAAGTTTTGATTCTGATTGCAGTCCATCTGGCAGTTGTTACTTATATAATAGCTTCCATAGGAATTATCACCAAATATTGTCAACGTATTTCATCCTTTTTAGATATATTACTTGACTAGTAGCAAACCTTATGTTGTTATTCTTCCATAGGTGTTGTTTCACTGATCATTTTATCTTCTAAGAAATAGATACACATGATATGTATAGGAACTATGTAAACATGGTATGTACAAGGACTAGGTTACAAAAGAATATTGTTACCTTGTCTAGAAGAAGAAGTATGTTTCTTCATGCTTTACTTTCTTTGAGGGTTCCTTTTCTTTGAAAACTATTGCTTCGTATGTTTCCTTCCTTTTCTTTAACTCAGGACATTGGTTCTTGTAGTGACCATATTTTTGATAGTTGAAGCATTTTATTTTTGACATATCCTTTTCTTGATTTGGTTTCTTCCTTCAGCCAAACTTCTTCTTATTCCTGAATTTCTTGAACTTTGCTGTGTAGAATCGATAATCATCTTTCTTTTGAGATTTATGTTTTGTGTTAATCCTTTATTCTTCTTGTGCACAACAAGTCCAGAGTTATTCAAATGTGGGATACTTTGTTCTTGTGTTCATTCTTGCGGAAAATGCATCCCATGTCTTGGGAAGGCCATTGAATACTATATTTACTAGTTCCTTTTATGAAATGATTTCCTCAATAGCTTGTAGTTGATCTCTTAACTAAGATATTCTTACAAAGTATGATTTTATGCTGTCATCATCATTCATTTTCATGTCATGGAGCTCATTCTTCAGACTCATTAGTTGTCCAATATTTCTGATTGAGAAGAGGTTAGTTAGGGCATCGTACATCTTCTTAGATGAATCAAGATGAGAAATTTAGGGTATCAAATAGTCCTTTACATAGTCCACTAAGATACTCATATCATTGATGTCATTATCCTTGTACTTTTCCAGAACTATTACGTTTTGAGGTTCTTCCACTTTTTCTGCTTCAAACTATGGTTCCATGATCTTTCCTTTCATGATATCCAACACTTTATTCTTGGCAAGGATGAGGTCAATCCTTGTCTTCCATTCTTTGAAGCTAGAAGCCCCTTCTAACTTGTTTTTTGACTTCATAGAGTAAGTCATGACTTCTTTGACTTGGTCAACCTTAGACTTTGAATTTGATGTGGTCAACCTTAGACTTTGACTTGGTTAACCTTTGAATTTTACGTGGTCAACCTTTGACTTTGACTTGGTCAACCTTTGACTTTGACCAAGAACTCAAACTTGACGCCTTCGCTTGTTGAGAGTACCAGGAGGTGCGCTAGGCTAGGGCGCTTATCTAGGAAAAGGGTCAAGTTCTTCACTTAAGGTGCCTCAACAAGAGGGTTAGGGTTTCATTGCTGCAGCAAAAACTCTGATTACAACTGCAACTGCAACTGAGAAAATCCTCCCAATCTACCTTCAAGTGGTTAGACTATCCGAAGATAGTGTGGGCCATAACCTATTAGAAAAATAGGTGTGCTCATTTCACCATAGATAATATAGAAATATTTTCACCCAACCATAGGCATAAAGGCCACCCTCGAGCACCTTAACCTTGATAGAAAAAATAATTCTGGAAGCAAACCAATAGCCAACCAAGGTAGCACACCTTTCTCAGAGGCTAGCACGCCAAGAAAGAATAATCAAAGACCAAGCATAAACTCCAAACCATAACTAATATACCAAGTCACCACTGTTGTAGCTGCAACTATCCTCCAGTCATGTGCACTTATTGTCCTTATGTAGTTGTGAGTGAGTGAGTGAAAAATGAGCTCTAGTGCCCTCTATTTATATTGCTCCATCTCACTTGACTGGGTCGACTTCTCTTCCTGGAGGCTAATAACTCAATATTAAATATTCTCTTGAGTCAACTTGTGTTCTAGGGTTATTATCCAACGTTTTAGGGTTTCTCTTGCTTCCCGAAATATTCTAGTCTCGTCAAAGGTTACATGTGGAGGTTGATACCTCCCGCTGCTACCATAATATCAACACTCCCTCCTAGATAGGGAGGTATTAAAGTAAATGGTATTGAGCACAAACATACCATTCAACCGGTAGCATCATCATAGCCACACAAGCTATCTCATGATCAAATCATGAGCACTATCATCACTATCCATCTAGATAGTCTCCATGGAAAAAAAAACAATGCAATCCAATAGAACACAACTATGTCTATCCATAGTAGTATACAACTACTATCCAGTGGTACACAAACACTCTTAGTAGCACACTACTACTAACTAGTGGCTCACAGTCACTACCAGTGGATCACATCCACCATAGTAGCATACAACTATTGTCCAGAGGCATCCAGTCTCTACAACAATCATATCAGCTGATATCAACCTGCATAAATAATATCATGATAAAAAATGAGTCATCTGGGCCATTCTTCCACTCACATCTGTGAGACTTGGAAGAGAATCTACCCACAGAAAGTGAAGCATCAGTCATGGGATATTTGGAATATTCTTCTCAAGCATAGAATAATAAATGTCCCTGATTTATGAACTTGGACCATTCACCTAACTGGGCCATTCCTCTGACACTAAGAACAATGCAACTTGGAGAGAATGAGTCTTCCCCAGTGAATGATTGTCCCTGACAACTGTCCTCCAATCATGCACACTTCTTGTCCTTATGAAGTTGTGAGTGAGTGAGTGACAAATGATCTCTAGCTCCCTCTATTTATACTGCTCCATATCACTTGACTGGGTCGACTTCTCTTCCTGGAGGCTAATAACTCAATATTAAATATTCTCTTGAGCCAACTTGTCTTCTAGGGTTATTATCCAATTTTTTAAGGTTTCTCTTGATTCCTAGAATCTTCTATTCTCGTCAAAGGTTACACGTGGAGGTTAATACCTCTCGTAGCTACCATAATATCAACACAAGGATTGTTCTTATACTTTAGCCCGAAGAAAATTCTCTTTACACCAAGTGACCATACACTTATAACCAGGTGCTATCCTAGTAAGCACTTTAACCCATCACAACTTCATATTCCATATTACTCTGGCCTATGACCAAGAGAAAACTCTCACACTGCTAATCTTGGCGTTTAAGAAGATCAATAGTTTAGACTTAATCAACCGTTGAGTGGATGGTCCAGACTTATTTGGGTTCTTTAATCAAATCGATGGTAGGGTTTTGATCAACGGTTGAGTGGACGAACTTTATTGATTTCGCATTTGAAAAATGGACTCGAATTAATCCCAGGCCAAAACGCGATAAAACATAGTTCTGACACGTGGTTTATTAAATTTTTCATAATACTAAATTCGCATCCGACCTTGGTATTTAACGATCATTCTATTTCAAAATGCGAAATTGTTTTGGGCCATCTGATTGCACTTTTTTTCTGATCCAATGATCAACATCAATCATCATTGTTCACTATAATATTTGGCTAGGACTTCCTCTTGATTGTCCAAACTTCTGCCAATCTTCATGCCTTCTCTAATTTTAGTGTCGTTGACATTCACTCTAGATAGATTCTTCTTGTTAGTCCCAACTCATGTCCAACATCTTTGTGTAGGTTATCATGTCTTGTTTTCACAAGATGATAACGAAAGACAAGTGATAGTCATAGCCTTTCAACAAATTACAAGAGATTGCATGAATGGCTCGAGTATCCAATTGACAAGCGAGGAATGAACATGTGCCATATACACATGAAAATGGAATGAGGCCATGATGAACAACGTACCAAATCATATGGAGGTGGAATTTGGATATATCTAATGAATCAATATTATAACCATGAAACCCACTTAGTTGCATTACGAGATTCAAAATATTGGCATAAAAAATGCAATAACAAGCATGGTTGGAGCGGCACACAAAGTGAAAAAATGAATGAATTGGATAACATCGTGCCCATGAGTAAAGTTTCTAAGCTTGTATAAGATCATCATACTCATCCTTGGCCATCACAAACCTTTTGGTTTAGTTTCATATCAAAACGATAGACTTTATCATGTTTCTCTTTAGGTGCATTTAATTCCCAAAGGCCTCTTTTGTGGTTTAAAATTGGATTTGTGGATAAAGATCTGAATAACATTAGTAACCCAGATCAAATAACATATAGCATGGATGAAATATGCACCGAGAAAATTTGATTCCGAAAAAGAAACACTACATACGAGATAACATTTCTCATATACATTTAAAAATTTCAGTTCATAGGCTTATTTCATAGCATTTTATTGTTTAATGGCTTCAAACTGTTGGAAGATTGGTTGTTGTCATTGATGTCAACCCTAGTCATGGGTTTTGGACCGCAAGATTGATGAAGGTATTTGGACATGAAGGAAAATGAACATGCAGATACAACACCCATGGATGGATAGTATACATCATGTTGTTTACGGTGGTATGTGGCACGTCACATGGATCCTCATGGTTGAGGAGAAATAAATTTTTGAAGATGACAAAGTGAATTGAAGAAGGAAGTACATGTAGGCCCTGAAGATAATTAAAGAAAAGAATTACAAAATAAGAAAGTGTTAGGTCGGCCCTAATGTTAAAAGAAAGTGACATAAATGGTCTAAATAAATATCATTATACATTCATTTGATACACAATTCAAATTTCATAGGAAATCAGAATTAAAGAAGGCCGGATTTCAAGGGAGGATGAAGTCTTTTGGTGATGTGTTCTAAGGTATGTTATTTTCAGGTCGTCTTACCGTTTTTGCTATAACTTTTTTTATAGAACGATTCCGATGGTGAAATTTCTATGGTATTGAGAAGACATATCAAGGTACCTGTGGTAAAAAGTTCAGCTCTTGATTCACTATAATTATAGATACACTATGTGGAAGATAGGGTTTGTGACCAGTCCTGAAGCTAGTCAATAAAAAGGTGTTCCAGGTAAAATAGTCATAACTTCTTCATAGAGAATCCAAATGACGTGCGAAAAATTGCATTGGAAAGAGTACAGACTGTAGTTTCTTTTGTGTGAGTTTCATAATCATATGTTAAATATTGAGCGTGGGGCATTCTGTACAAGTTTGGTCTCCTGAATAAACCAGAATTGAACAAGGTCTACCATTCTCTCTATAACTTGTTTTTGGGGAGGATTCAAGGAGTGAAACTTGGAGAAGTTTCAAAGAATAAATTGAATAATATTATCTACAGGATCAGAGTATTCCAAGAATTGAATAATTGTAGAAATTGAAGAAGTCTCAGGAAGCATTATCAGGTTCTATGTGATGGTTGGTTCATGGTGATGATTTAATGTGAATTTTTATTATCTCTCGTATATTCTTGGGTGGAAGGAAGGGGCAAGGATGGAGAGTTCAACTCTCTCTTGATATTGGAGGATTGTATCTTCCTCTTAAGGGTTTATCCCTCCCTTTACACTTGGAAGTTGTAGCTACCTTTGGAAGTCATTACTTCCCTTGAACAATAACTATTGATTATTTCTCAT
>SNQJ01S0048264.1:63714-80115 GCA_010110895.2 Picea sitchensis | reverse complement strand
GATCGACTAATAAAGGACATGATCAAGATAACTATGAAGACAAGTAAAACAAGTTACAAATTGAAATTGAAGGGATTTTTCCATAGAGTAATAAAGAAAGGAGAAAATATGATGTTAATGAAAATGATAGCATTATTGTTATTTTATTAAAATGAAAAGGTACATTGGTTCATTTTCTCTTTTACAAAGAGACACATTTTTTCAATATCATACACCTTCTAGGAGACTATATAAATAGAGAAATATGGTGAATAAGAAGGTGTCTATGTGAGCTAATTCATAAGATAAAAAAAAAAAAAAAAAAACCAGAGTCCAAGGAAGAATATGAAACATGAAACATGAAACATATACATGAAGTGAGGGTGTAAGAGAAGAGGAAGGGAGGATTGGAGTCCTTTACAGGTTGGAGCCTAAACAACAGGGAGTTCCATCTTCCTCAAGTTGTTGCTTGAAAACAAAGGATTGGAGTCCTCTACATTTTGGAGCCTGGTCTATAGGGAGTTGCAGCTTCCTCAAGTTGGTGCTTGAAAATAGGGTATTGGTGTCTCCTTGAGTAGGTTCTCAAAAGATAGTAGATTGGTGTCTCCTACAATTTGTAGCATGTAAAAGAAATATAAATTGTATTGTTAAATTGAAAATTATGTGTACTATACTTTCTTGTTGATAAATTGTTATGATTAATAATTTCAATAATTAAAGAAATGATTAAAGCTGTGAAAAAGAAGCAATATTGATTCACCCCCCCTCTCATTATTGAAGAACATTTAAACAAAAGAGACATGAAATTATGTTAAACCTCAAAATCGCATATGCCATCAAACAAACAAATGCATAAATGGGTTAGGAAAATAACGCAATAGTAAGATCACACACACGAGATGCCATTAAAATCAAATCATCCACATGCCAACAATGAAACTGTTTTCAAAGAACAAGATAGAATCCATTAAATGAAACCAATGAAGTTCAAGTTACATGGTGTGAAAGCAGAAGAAAATTATTAGTACCTTTAACTCCCATGAAACTCATAAGAAATCCATTAAAGTAAGATGAATCAAGAAATGCACATTTCAAGATGAAGATCAATGTAAAATATTTGAAAAAAAGGTTGGGGGGGAAGGGTTGAGTCTATCGACTTCAGTCTAGTTGAGGCCTTGACAAATGGTAATTCTTTGCAAAAATAAATGAATCTTTGTAATGAAAATGCCAAGCTTTGAATCAGGAAATAGGAAGGACTTATTCACTTCTCATAGAAATCTGAGTGTTTTATATGGAGCGGGTCCCTATAAAACCATCCATTGTTATGGAATCAATGATTACTCCTACTAACTGGTGCGACAAATCATCAGTTGTACCAAAATAGAAAAATATGAGGTTCATTCTCTTTAGAGCGTGAAATAATTATCCCAGTTAAAATCAAAATCAAGGGATTCTTTGTAATTGGGGTAATCAATGGTTTCCCTCTAGCATGAATATAATATCCCTTAGGTGTTTCTCCACTACTTGTGAGTTTCCATAAACGCAATGGATTCACCATGGTGTTGTTGATATTATGGTAGTTTTAGGAGGTATTTACCTCCACGTGTAACCCTGTCGAGAATAGAATATTCCAGGAAGCAAGAAGAAACCCTAAAGCATTGAACATAACCCTAGAAGACAAGTCGACTCAAGGAAATATTTAATATTAAGTATTTAGCCTCCAGAATGATAAGTTGGCCCAGAAAGCTCAGGAAAAACAGTGTAAATACAGGTAGCCAGATCTCATTTGACACACACAGCTCGAAATTTCAACAGTAAATAAGTGTGCACTACAGAAACTGGGTAAGTGTGCAAGTCCGGGGAGTAGTTGCAACTGCAGCTACTACAATATGTATTCTCGGTTTAGGCTCGTACTTTCTATTGGTTATGGTTTGGACTTTCTTCCTTGTATGCTATATCTAGAGAGAGAGAGGGAGGTATGCTACAATGATTGGCTATTAGGCCTAGGGTTTGCTTCTGGAATCATTCTCTGTCAAGGTTAAGGTGCTCGGGTGTGGCTTCGGCCTATGGTTGGGTGACAATATTGCTATATTTTCTATGGTTAAAATATCACATCTATTATTTTCTAATAGGTTATGGGCCCACACTATCTTCGTATAGTCTAACGGCTGGAAGATAGATTGGGAGGATTTTCTCAGTTACAGTTGCAGTTGCAACCAGTTTTTTTTGCAGCAAAGAAATCCTAACCCTCTTGTTGAGGCACCTTAAGTGAAGATATTGAACTAATTTATATATATCCAAGTGTGCCCTAGCCTAGCGCACCTCCTGGTACTCTCAGAAAGCTAAGACATCAAGTTTGAGTTTTTTCTCAAAGGTTGACCAAGTCAAAGCAGTTATGACTTACTCTATGAAGTCAGAAAACAAGTTAGAAGGGGATTCTAACTTCAGAGTGTGGAATACAAGGATTGACCTCATCCTTGACAAGAATAATGTGTTGTATATTGTGAAAGGAAATATCGTGGAACCACAGTTCAAAGAAGGAAAAGAGAAGGAACCTCAGAATGTTGCAGTTATGGAGAAGTTCAAAGACAATGACATCAATTCCATGAGTATCATAGTGGACTCTATAAAAGACCACTTGATACCCTACATCTCCCATATTGAATCATCTAAGAAGATGTACAATTCCCTAACAAACCTCTTCTTATTCAGAAACATCGGACAAGTAATGAGTCTAAAGAATGAGCTCTGTGACATGAAAATGAATGATTATGACAAAATAATATCATACCTTGTGAGAATATCCCAGTTAAGATATCAACTACAAGCTATTGAAGAAATCATTTTAGAGAAGGAACTGGTAAATATAGTACTCAATGGTCATCCCAAGACATGGGATGCATTTTTCGCAAGCATGAACACAAGGAAGGAGTATCCCACATTTGAAGAACTTTGGACTTGATGTGCACAAGAAGAAACAAGGATTAGTGCAAAAGAGAAACCCCAAAAGAAATACAATGATCAAGCCTTCATAGCAAGGTTCAAGAATTTCAGGAATAAAAAGAAGTTTGGCTCAAGGAAGAAACAAAATCAAGAGAAAGATATGTCAAAAATACAATGCTTCAACTTTCAAAAATATGGTCACTACAAGAATCATTGTCTCGAGTTAAAGAAAAGGAAGGAAACACATGAAGCATGAGTTTCTAAAGAAAGGGAACCCTCAAAGAAGGCCAAACAGGGTAAAATAGACTTCTTCTTCTAATACAAGGTAACAATATTATTCATAATTCTTGTACATACCATGTTTACATAGTTTCTGTACATATCTTGCATATCTATTTCTTAGAAGATAAGATGTTAAAAGAGAAACAATACCTATGGAAGAATAACAAGATAAGGAGTGTTATCATGATGACTGCAAGTCAAGAAATACACATGAAAAGATGAAGTACATTAACAATCCTTGGTAAAAATTATTATGGAAGCTATTAACATAAGTAACAACAGCAAGATAATCCAAAATCAAAATCAAACTTGAAGAAACATGGAAGAAGTAAAAAAAAAAAGAAGTCAACAATCAAAAGGAAATGAGAAAAATACTTGTGACACTTTGCAGAAGGTAATAAGGATGCAGACAAAAGCGTGGACTCTCCTAAATGGAGGGAGACGATTATATAGTTCCAAAATAAGAGCATGCATTCATGCATGAAGCAAGGATTAGGAGGGAGATAATCCTAAATAATATGATCCATTGAGGATTATGAAGTATCTATCCATGTTCCCATCAATGGTAGCAACCATGAAAATAAGCACATGTTCAGATTGACTTTAGAATAAGTCTTCTTCGAAAAGAAGCCTTAAAGTATCCCTAGTTTCCCATCCACATCCATGATCCTATGATGAAAGGAATAAGTCAGAATCGTTAGGGTGTGTAATCTATAGAAAACTCCATGGACCCAATAGATAAAGAGAAACATGAGGAAGAACATGAAGATTACAAGAGAGAAAGAAAAACTATAACAACCAGTCATTATATCGAGAATCAAAAGACTACCAGCTTGGTTTGAACCCACTAGAAGAAATCAAGCAGAATAAATGGAAGTTGTGATGAAGAACAGTGTATGAAAGACTTATGAATGGAAGCATAACGATATTTAGAACTAGAGGTTCTCCCATATGGAGGGAGAAGACTATGATGATATCTTGTTCCAATAGCCAGACATACCTCTACCTGAGCCATTATATATTCTACAATATCCATGGGTTGGAGTTTACATCAGATGAATGCAAAGACTGTTCTCCAGAGTTATTGAACAAGAATCATATGTAGAGTAACCTCAAGTTTTTGAGGTATACCAGAAAGACACCCTTGTATGCATATGGAAGAAGATCTTGTATGGATTCAAACAACTTGGTTCAAAGCATCTCATGCACAACAGAAGCATGGTGAAAACTTTCTATGACAGAGATCAGAATGGTTACTCAGAACTTCAGGATGATGGATTGCTAATCCATGACAAACTCTCATGATGAAAAAATAAGTGCTACTTGGATATGTTTCAGTTTGAGACTTGCCATGATGTCATGAGCTATCAAGAAACAAAAGTGTTGAATTCAACCATGATATATTGTAATGATCAAGAGCTATATGAAGCCTTCATAGAAAACCAGTGTTCCATACAGACCAAAGTACATTGAGATCAAGCATTACAATTCTTTGTGATGAAGTCTGGAAAAGAGAAGTGGTTCTCCAATATATATCTCCACAAATGAGAAGATAGCAGATATTTTGGTAAAGCCTTTGTCCAAGATGGAAAAAGTATTTATACTCAAGAAATAAGTTGGAGCTCGTGGAGACAACTTCCTTATTGAAAAAGGAAGATTTTACTCATAGGTTGGGAAGGAGCATTGATGTGTTATTGATTTATGGACAATCATTTTTCAGTTCAAAAATGGTCCAGGATGAGCAGTTCCTTTCCAGTTCAGAAAGTGGTTTGAGATTTCTGACGGACATGCATTTTCCAGTTCAGAAAATGGTCTAGATCGGACAGTCATTTTCATAATGAAAATGGTTCGATAGATTGTTGATGTACCATAGACAGTGATTCCCCTTGTGGCTAGTGTGGGGGAATGGTCTAGAACAATATTTCTTCTTGGTATTCACTCTCAGTAGTGGTCAAGTAGAATGGTCTGCCTCGTCGGGCAGTCATTCTTTCAAAGTTCATAGTTGTGAGCAGTTTTGAAGAATGGTTCGTTTAGGAGGTTGGTGTGGGACAATCATTTCCTTATGAAATGGTTCGGACAGTCATTCCCTAGGGCAGACTCATTATCTCCAGGTTTCACTTTGTTTAGTGCTGGAGGAATGGTCCAAGTTCAGCAATCAGGGATAGGCATTCCCTAGGGCAGACTCATTCTCTCCAAGTTGCACTTTTTTTAGTGTTGAAGGAATGGCTCAGTTACGTGAATGCTCCAGGCTAAAAAATCAGGACAATTATTCTTTTATTCTTGAGAATAATAGTCCAAATAGATCATGGTTGATGTTTTACTTTCTGAGGGAAGATTCTCTTCCATATCTCATAGATGTGAGTGTAAGAATGGCCCATATCACTCAGTTTATATTATGATATTGTTTTATGTGAAGGTTGATATCAGGTGATATGATCGCTATGGAGACTGTATGTCTCTAGATAGTAGATGTATGTTACTGTGGTGGATGTGTTCCACTGGTTGTGATTATGTGTCACTGATTGAGTAGTCATGTACTACTTGGTGTGGTTGTGTACCACTGGATAGTAGTTATGTACTACTATGGATAGACATATTTGTGTTCTATTGAATGACATTGTTCGGATTTCCATGTAGATTATCAGTAGTGTTGAAAACGATTATTAGCTAGATGGATAGTCAGTGTGCTTGTGGAAAGACATTCTCCAGGCAGAGAATGGTCCAGATAGAACAGATTCATGGTGGACAGGTATTCTCTCTATGGAGAATGGTCCAGGTTGACAGTTTGTTGACATGACATGGACTAATATTTTCCTAAGGCATAGTTTGTGGCTCGATTAGAAAAATGGTTCAGGACCAATAGTTTATAAGGCATATAGGTTGAGACGTATCTTTATGGTACATATGAATCGATTAGAAAATATTCCTAGATTGGCATTCCTATAGGAATGGTCTCTATAGTCCATGGTGTAGCTTTTAGCTCTATTGGGACAATCATTCTTCTAGGATGTATGTCCGGATTAGAATAATGGTCCTTGTATCACTCTATGGAGTGAGTGACTTATTTAGCATCATGCCTGATTACTCAGATGGAGTATGTCTTCTAGAGATGATGTTGTTGATGCTATCATATGATAGTGATAATGGTGCTCGTGATCTAATCATGAGATAGCTTGTACAGCTATGATGATGCTATCGGTTGAATGGTATGTTTGTGCTCAAGACCATTTCCTTCAATACCTCCCTACCTAGGAGGGAGTGTTCATATTATGGTAGCTATGGGAGGTATTTACCTCCACGTGTAACCATGACGAGATAGAATATTCTAGGAAGTAAGAAGAAACCCTAAATCATTGAACATAACCCTAGAAGACAAGTCGGCTCAAGGAAATATTTAATATTAAGTATTTAGACTCCAGAATGAGAAGTCGACCCAGACAGCTCAAGAAAAACAATATAAATACAAGTAGCCAGATCTCATTTGACACACACAGCTCGAAATTTTAGCAGTAAAGAAGTGTGCACTGCAGAAACTGGGTATGTGTGCAAGTTTGGGGAGTAGCTCCAGTTGCATCTACTCCAATCTATATTATCGATTTAGTCTCGAACTTTCTATTGGTTATGGTTTGGACTTTCTGCCTTGTATGCTAGCTCTAGAGAGAGAGAGAGGTACGCTACACTGATTGGCTCTTAGGCCTAGGGTTTTCTTCCATAATCATTCTCTGTCAAGGTTAAGGTGCTCGAGGGTGGCTTCAGCCTATGGTTGGGTGACAATATTGCTATATTGTCTATGGTTAAATGAGCACATCTATTATTTCTAACAGGTGTCACACACCTTGCTCCATTTCCAATGAGCATCCATAGCCCTATGAGCATATTTGCATGTCCCCTCTATTAGTTGTACTTTCTTTCTCAATAATTTTCCTTTAATACATTACTTTAGCAATTAGTGGATGGGAGAAGCAGTGGCTCTTTACAAACCTTATGGGTTGATATCCCTATATTGGGATTTAGTTAATGATTTGTCACACCTAGGTATTAATAATATCCCCTTATGATGTTTATCTCTACACTCCTGACTTTTCACCATTCACGTGACCAACTGATTTAATGTATGTGGATGGTTCTTCCAATAATATGATTCATTAACCAAAAACCAATGTGCTAGAATCATCGAAGGGTCAATCACTAATAAAATTCAGGTCCAACCACTACTTGAAGCATTATCTCAATATCATTCAAAATATTCTTCCTTCAAGATCATAACCAGACAAAACCATGTGGAGTTTTACAAGCTTGAACTCCATGCACCAAGTGTCGGTGCATGTAGAAGGCTGAAAATAAATCTCCATTCAAGGAAAGCATAGAGTTACGTTAATGCATTAGCAAGCCAATATTCATGTAGTTGAAACTCAAATGAAAAAATTAAAATGCAACTTCAAAAATAAATCAAGCAAACTACCCTATGAAAGAAAACAAGATTAACTGAAAACAACAAGGCAAGAAAACGAAAGCAATGTTCAACTAAAAGTAGTAAAGTAAAACTTGAAAGCAAACTAAAGAAAAACTCAAAATCAAACTATTATGTCCAAGATAGCTTCCTTAAGGGAAAACTAATTGAAGTATCACTTTAGGATTTGGCCATTGGTTGGAAGGATGCCTTTGATTCCTTCCATAATTTTCAAATGATATGTGCCAATGTTAATTTTCTTCACCACTTGGTAAGGTCCTAACCAATTTTTTTGGAAATTCATGTATGTTCCCTTCGATTTGCTAACTTTGTCCCATTTCAAGACAATGTCACAAACTTGAAATTATTTTACACTCCATGTGTGTTTATTGAACCAATGCTTAATAATTTTCTAGTGAGTTGCAAACTTTTACTTGGATTTATCTCTCTCCTCTTCTAACTTCAACAAAGTGTCAATTCTAGTTTGTATTGTCAAGGATCTCTCCCACTTACAAGCTTGCATCACTCAATCAACCCACAATGCATCAAAGATTGAATTGTGCCAGTGACAATGATAATCAACCATTGTTTTCTTGATAATTCAAATCGAGTTCTTATTTGTTGATTTGATGACACAATTCCCTTGAGGATATTAATTTTTGAATAAATCAAGATAATGCATTTCCCCAAAGAAAACTGGATGATATCCACAAACGAAAAATATGATGTGTTATCAAACACTAGCACAAATGGGACAACAAACCTAGTGATGATGTGTTGTTCCAATAATTGGATCACTATCGTGTCCTTGACATTTGTCAATGGAATAGCTTGCTTCCCCCATGTAAAGCAATGTGTGGAAATCACTATGTACTTATGTTTTTTCAAAGGTTGGGGTCAATCTCACTTAGCAAATTCAATCCCCATTGCTCAAAAGTTTTGTCAACAACAATGTTTTGAAAGGGTATCGCTAGATTCGTCTCCTTCCATGTGCATGTTACACAAATTTGAATTTTTCTAATATGTGAATGCACATATTTGAATAGCATTGAAAAAAAGTATCTAGCTCTGAAAACCATGTGCATGGTGGTATCTCCAGAGAAATGTCCACCTATTGGACCATCATCTATATATGTTAACACTTTCTCCACATGATTCTTCTCCAAACATCTCAATAACACGCCATCATTGTTCTTCCTAAAGAGAATTATGTTAACTAGCTAGTATTGGGTTGATTTAAACCTTAATGCTCTTCTTCTCTTTGATTCTAATTGAATAGAACTAGATCTATGTTACAAAAAATGTTTCAAATCATAGTACCATGAATCCATTTTTGTGGAAATAAAGACATCAACCACATACATTCTCCCAACCTATTTCGTCAATATCAACTTGATCTTGCGCTTCAGATACTAATTTGTACAATCATTGTCCATGAACTATGGTTGCAGGCTTAAGATCCAAATCCTATTCTTGGATAGCAGTAATCTAGTTTCTACACCTTTCAACAAGTTCCTTCTAGATAAATAAATATAAAATCGTTGAATGTAGAACAATGACTTTCATGTGGCTCTTAAAAATGTAAGGTCTAAATTGTTTCATTGCTTTGACTACAGTGTATGTTTACTTTTCAACCATCGGATAATTTAGTTAATCACCTTGTAGACCTGTGTTTGTAAATGATATTGGAAACTCACTTCCTTCTTCATCCTTCCGTGTGAACACGGTGGCAAGGGAGTGATTAGAAGCAAATGTATATAGGTAAAAATATTTTTCGAAGTCTGCATTGTCGAAGGCTAGAGTGGCAAAAATGGTTGTCTTTATTTTCTCAAAAGATTATTTCTAAACCTCAATTCATTGAAATAATCCATTCTTCTTAACCATGTCTTGTAGGGGTTTGATGAGTTCTACTAAGTCAAATATAAATTTCCTCATGAAATTGATCTTCCCAAAAAATGATTGCATCAACTTCTTGTTGTGTGTGGTAGGATTAACTTTATGGATTTTGTTCTTTCAAAATCTACTAAAATATAATTTTTCGAGATTATATGCTAGAGTTACTTTCCTTCTTCAATAGAAAAAAATGATTTTCTTAGGATTAAAAAAGATCCCATACTTTTTGCATCTATCAAATATTTGCTTCAAATGTTGCAAATGGTCAAATAATATTTTCAATTAAATTGTGATATCATTCATATAGACAACCACGCTTTGATTTATAAGGCCTTGAAATATATATCCATCACTCTTTGGAAAGTTGCACCGACATTCATCAATCCAAATGGCATTTTGTTGTATGCAAAAGTGCCCCATTTGGTCTTGAAAAAAGTCTTCAATATATTGTCATCCAAGACAAGAACCTGATTATACTCTGAAATCCCTCCAAGAGTGAGAGCATTTTAGAACCTGTGGTGAGCTGAAAAATTTTCCCCATTGTTGGAACATGGTATCTATCCTTCTCAAATGCTCGATTAAGGTTCCTTAAATACACACAAACCCTAATTCCACCAATCTTCTTCCTAACAGGAACACGATTCACAATCCATGACAAGTGGTGCACTAGAAAAATCTTTTTTGCATCAAGTAAATTCTTCAACACATTTTATTCAATGCTTATAGTGATGGATGAATTTTCCATAGTTTATGTTGAAAAGGATTAAACTGTGGTATCACATGTTGAATAATCCTTGTATCATACACCTTCAAGTCTCAGTATGTCCTATCAAAGATACTTATGTATTGCTTGAATAACAATATACAAGCTCTTCTTTTAGAATTTGAATAACAAAAACCTAGACTCATAGTCTTAGGGTCCTATTTGGTCCCAAGATTCACAACCTCATATTGCATGTCGAAGTTGTTTGTCTCAATACTCACAACTTTCTTGAATCAATATTGTAGGTCAAACAAATTTTCAAGTGTCACTACATTTTTTGGCATCATATTTGTATTTAAATCGATCATCCCATCTTTGCAATCATCTAAATATTCCACATATTCTTCATTATCAATAACAATGTCCTTAAATGTGCCTTTATTGGTCCAAAACTCAATGATTTCATTATCTTCATTGAACACCCTCTAGCGTGTAACATTATCCAGTACTAAAGGTCTAAAAACAAGTTCAATAGAGAATTTTTCAATTAATAAATATTACAATGGGGTTAAGAAAGAAGTGGTGTTAGCTAATGCATCAACATCCACATTCTCTTTATGAGAAATGGAATTAATACTAAAATCTCCAAACTTAAAAATCAATTTCCATACCTATTTTTGGTAACCTTTCAAGTGAGGTAATTGAAAGTGAATAGAATGTCTTACTCTCCTCACAATGATTTTTGAATCACCAATCACTTTTAAGCATTTAACATTCGATTCAAGAGCCATATTGGGTCCTAAGACCAAGACCTCATACTCGGAAATATTGTCGGTGCATTCGAACTCAAGCCTACAAGAAATCGAGGTGTTCCTACCCTTTGGATCAACAAGAAAATAGTCAATACTCATGCCTCCCTACGACTTAGAAACATCAAGGTACAAACTCCAAATGTTAGTTTCTACATCTATGTCAGTATTGCTAGCATCATCTAGTTCTACTATAGTACATAGAGGAATACCAATATGATAGTATGAAGGAGATCATATTGTTTATCAAATGAAGAGGGTGAAGCTAGAATGCAGATTTCATAACTAGCTTCCCAAAATTCGCCTTCTTCCCAAAAGCATAATGTGTTCATTCTTCCCCTTGAGTTTTGTGTCTATGTCTTCATGTGATCCGGATTATTTTAGGATGAAATGAAAGAAAGAATCTACAATGAAACACTCTTGAGAAAATTGCGAAGCAAATACAACAATACACGATTTTCTATTAATGAAAGAATTGTAAAATCTTTAAAAAATCTACGAGGAGTGCAAGACCAAATAGAATGGTGAAGCTTTCTTCTGAGAATAGATGTGACGGTTTCGCTCATTTGCAAGAATATGATTACAATGGGGGCTCAAGGGATTTTTGTGTTAAAAGATTCCAAAACCCTAGACATCCAAAAACCTAACCGTGGGATATGAAACGCCAAAAGTCCATTAGGGCGTTTGGGTTCGTTAGTACCATTAACTACGGGTTGTAACTTTTGCATATGATCTTTGTTTTAGGTGTGTGATAGCCCGTTCGAAAGGTGTTTTAGGAAATACACATTTCGTTGTCAAACTTTGACTCCATCCTCTAGTTTGATTGTGCCACACCAAATAACATTGTTTAGGGCCCCAAAACTGGAAGTACAAGCAAGCCAAAATAACATTGTTTAGGGCCCCAAAATGGCCTTGGAAGTACAACAAGATGCACTGACATGAAAACATACAAAATAAGTCAGTTGGATTAGGTGGGAGGCCACCAGTATCCACCTGGAAGATGTGTAGGGCTACAAATAGCCCTAGAAGTGTAGAACCTACAATTACAAAGAAGTACATAAGAACGTGTTGAACTAAAAAATGGAAAAAGGAGCATGTTGGAACAGGTGGGTGGCCACCAATATCCACCTAGATCAATCCTCCCCCCCTTAGGAAACAATGGTCTCCATTGCGTTGAGTTCCCAGGGAAGAGGGGAAAGCATGTTCTGAATCTGAATCTTGGTGAGTTGTGGGCTTTGTTGGAGAAGTTATGTTGCTTGGTCTATGGAAAACTGTCACAAACCGGTTGTTGGCGGGGTTGAATATGCTCCACCAACCTCTTGTCTCTGGGTTTGACGGGGCATTGTGTAGGCACCATTGTAGGTGAAGAAACAATATCTTCTTTCTCTTTGAGAATATGTTTTTGTTGGATAGAATGTATTGAGGTTGCATTGGTTGTAGCAGTCTTATGTGCATCCTTTGAATAGACTGTGAAGAGGATGAATTTTGCAGTATGAGAGAATACCTTCGACACTGTTTTGGTGGATCAGTAGTCGGAACTACCTCTGGTATCTGATAGGGATGACATCCTAGAGTAATAATGACACTAAGGGGTCTAGACTCATAGACAACATGAACTCTCCACATATATGGTTGGCCCAAAATCACATCACATAAATCAATATGGGAAACATCACACACTACCTCATCCTTGAAGGGCTAGATGCCATAGGACATGAGACACTGTTGGCTAACACAGAGATATCGTCCTTGGTGAAGCCACCCAATGTTGTATGGTTGGAGGTGTGGTGTTGTCGACAACCCCAATTGTTTGATGGCCTTAAATGAGATGAGGTTCTTCTGGCTGTCATTATCAACAATGAAATGCAACGGGGTCCCCTTCACCCACATCTGTGAATGGAAGAGGCGCTCAACCTCTTCAGGATATACGAATTCTTCTGGTTAAATTGTTGTGGTCACAACAGTGGCAATGGGG
Organism: Picea sitchensis; assembly: GCA_010110895.2. Taxonomy (NCBI): domain Eukaryota; kingdom Viridiplantae; phylum Streptophyta; class Pinopsida; order Pinales; family Pinaceae; genus Picea; species Picea sitchensis. The sequence goes on along the minus strand of SNQJ01S0048264.1, from coordinate 67,081 downwards.
TATGCGTCGATGATCTGTTTTTTTTCAATATTTTTTGGATCTGATTATGACTGTTTCGAGCGACATTCATCAGTGTTGTGCCAGGAGATTTTGTGGAAGTCGCACCACTTCCTAGTGTCATTCTTCATATTCCCTTTACCCTTTTTGTCTTGTGTCTTGGATTGGTTATCTATAGGTTGTTGGTTAGGTTCGTCTTTACCATGCTTTGGTTGTCGCAGATTTGCAGACCCGAATTCCCATTTGTTCTGGTGCCTAAATTTTTGCTCGGTTTTGACAGCATATCGATAGGCAGCTCCCAATGAGGAGATCTTTAGGAAATCCATTTCAATTTGTATGTACCTATGCAGATCCCCACAGTATTTCAAAACCAGATCTCGCTCAGAGTCTTTGATACCCAGCTTGTTGCACAAGGTATGGAAAGTATTTGTGAACTACGACACTATTTGTCTCTTCTCTTGCCAAAGTGTCATCCATCTCATGTACTGGTCTTCATAGTTATCAAAAAGATAGTATTGTTCTTTGACTACATCCACACAAAAATCCCAAGTGAGCTTGGCCCCATATATTCCAGATTCCTCTATGGAACTTTTCTACTAGTACGTTTCCCACCAATGTTTCACATGGGGGAGAACCTTGAGGAGTGTGAAAGTGATATTTTCCCTGTCGAATTTTTTTTGAAAAGAGAAATAACCTTCTAATAGATTTAACCATTTTTCTAGGGCATCCACATCTATCTGACCTTCAAATATGGGAATATCAAAATTAACTTGTACCTTGAAGGGAGAGGTTCCTTCAAAATGGTCTCTTGATGAATATGTGCATGTTGTTATCGGCAGGCGTTGAAGGATGTGTGCAAAATTCTCCATCATTTCGTCCCTTTGTCGTGCAAGAGATTGCTCAAGCAACATGTTAATAGAATCTTATGCTCCGTCATTTTTTTTTGTCGCTATCGAGGGTTTCTTGGGCATGCGAGAGTGAGTGTCCTCAAGAGAGACAAACTCGAGACCCAACTGGCTATACTCGGACCTCGTCGGGGACATGCACTGAAAAACGATCAAGAGTAGCCTTCTTTAGTACCACTGATCTAGATTATTTTCGGAAAGAAATGAAAGAAGAGATATTACAATGAAACACTCATGAAAATTTCCATAAACAGAAAAATACAACAATACTTGATTTCTATTAATGAAAGAATTGTAAAGAGACTGTAAAAAATACAGAGTGCAAGACTCGCTAGAATGGTGGCAGCGTTATCTCTGAGAAGAGATGTGACGACTATGCTCATTCACAAGAAGATGATTACAATGAGGCTCTGAAGGCCTTTTTATGTTAAATAGGAATGCCAAAACCCTATACATCCAAAAACCTAACCCTAGGAGATGAAACACCAAAAGTCATGTGGGCCCCGTTTGGGTTAGTTAGTACATTAACTTCCTGGGGTCGTAACTTTTGCATACAATCTTCGTTTTAGGCGTGTGATAGCTCGTTGGAAAGGTGTTTTTGAGAACTACCCATTACGTTGTCAAACTTTGAATCTGTTTATAGTTTGAGTATGACGAGCCAAAATAACATTGTTTAGGGCCCCAAAACGGCCCTATAAGTACAACAAGATGTGCTGACATGAAAACATACAAAATAAGCTAGTTGGATTAGGTGGGAGGCCACTAGTATCCACCTGGAAGATGTGTAGGGATCCAGACAGCCCCGGAAGTGTACAACCCACAATTACAAAGAAGTATAGAAGAACGTGTTGAACTAAAAAATGGAAAAAGGAGCCAGTTGGAACAGGTGGGTGGCCACCAATATCCACCTGGATCATCATGTGCCCTTCCTGATCTATCTTGATTTTATTGAGCTTTCCATTCCAAGGTAGTCATAAATAAGACTAATCAGTTGGAAAGTATCCCTACAATTTCTATGACTAATCTCTAGTTAAGAAAATACTATAAGCTCAAGAATATTAACCATGACAATATCAATAATTGGATGGATTAAAAGTGACTCTGATTAATACAACTTTTAACTCACCCATTGCATTTATCTCTAATCAATCAAGTGGGATAATATGTATGGAAGACTTGAGAGGCTTTGCATTCAACATTTTGCACGTTAAATATTGCATGATGTGAGATGATGTCCCTAATAAACCAAACAATTATGCATGTTATAGTTAAAAATATCAAAAGCCAAAATAAAAGGTGGGGCTTGATATTTGGACTCCTTCCTGATGGGCCCCATAGAAAATTTTAAGGATCCATACTTATCTAAAACTGTAGAAGCCTTAGAAAATATTATTAATTCTTAAAATGAAAACTAAAATGTTTAACGTTTTTGTAAAAAAATTCAAATTCCTAAGGATTTTACTTAGTCATTTTAAAATTTAATTATTTTTTAAGTAAAACAACTTTATCCTATAGAATTCGAATGAATCAATTTTGGAAAAAAAAATGGAAATTTACGAATCATTTTTGGAAAAAATATGGAAAATTAGCCTAATGGTGAATTTTATCCCCTAAAATTTTCTCTATTGATGGAAGCATTGACTATCGCTTTATTATTTTTGGCGGCAAGATCATTCAATATCCTAAGCAATAATTTCCATTGTTGGTCAATATTCAACAACTTTTGTAAGGAAATGCTTGACATTATCTTCTTCATGTCATAAACAATGTTGTAATCCATTTTTGGCATTGACGAAGTGCTCATTGAAGGTGTTAAAGGAGCAACAATAGTTGTCTTCGTCATTATGGGAGAAGTAGGATTAGTATATGTAGCACCATGCTTCCTTCTAAGAGGATAATCTTTTTTTTTTGTCTACAGAGCATGAAACTATTTTCTGACTTCCCCTTCATTGTAGCCTCTGTTTCTTATTGGAAATTATGGAGCACATCCCATAACACCATTGTTAATACTTATTCTTAGACTTCTTCAATTGCAACATCGTTGTGCACCTTCCTTGAAGATGTGATCAATGACATTGATGAACTCCAGACAAGTTTTTTTTGAATGATTTGTTTGACAGATGCGAAAGAAATGTTCCATAGCTAAATAATATATTCTCACAAGGTTGTGCACCATAGATCTCTCAAATGGTTTAGACATAGCTATCGTTTTTTTATGGAAAGCCTTGAAAGTCCTTTGTATGAACTTCCTTCTCATATTTTCTTCTTTAAATCCGTGATGTCATATGACATTTTCTAAATAAATCACTACAAGTTTTCCATATTTATGCTTGAATCTTTGTCCTTGGACTCAATATTTGGCTTTTTCAACATCAATGACTTATTTGGATTTGCAATAGAAAAACTATTTTCTTCCAAATCTAGGTCTCCCTTCAAACTCGCCATTTCCTTTTCCACTTTGTGAG
>SNQJ01S0048264.1:49025-61874 GCA_010110895.2 Picea sitchensis | reverse complement strand
TTTAGTTCTTTTTTTCAAAAATAATGAGCATTTAGTTCTACAAATAAAAGTGAAGACTTTTATTTTTAATGTGATTTCCCTTTCATATCAAATAACCCCTATCTCGATTTGAGAATAATGAAAACAAAACCACACATTATACTCATATGGAGGTCTGAGAATTTGTAAACAAAGCTTCTCCAACGCAACCAAATCCCCGGATTTCATCAATAATGTGAGAGATCAAATCTACAAAGCTTCTTACATGGCTTCTTCTTTGGTTTGAGTTAATATTTTTGAGCCTCTATATATTGTAGTAACTCATGCATGATAAGAAAGGCACCAATTTGGTGAACATAACTATGAGTAAGACAACGAACCAATTTGGTGAACATAACTACGAGTAAGACCACGAAAAGCTTGATACTCTTGGGTTGGGATAACAAATTAATCTTCAATTTCTATAGGTGAATGGAAATCAATTGCAACTCAACCCTAAGTGGTAAGATTGCTTCATTATTGATAGTTGAATGGAAATCAATTGCAACTCAACCCTAAGTGGTAAGATTACTTCATTATTGATAGGTGAATGGAAATCAATTGCAACTCAACCCTAAGTGGTAAGATTACTTCATTATCGAATTGTAGCTTAATATCTTGGATATTTAGTTCTAGACTTCATGTATGCACTCATGCTTGAAATATTWTTTTTKTTTATTGGTTGGTTAGGATATACATTGTGCTTAATTTTGTTAGCATRCAATTCATGCAAATTACTTAATTTATCGACCATACAAGGTATGTGACCCTCCTAGTACCAAAATGTTAATGTGGGAAAATGTTCCTCGTCAACTTCATAGGTTCACCTGAAAAAAGGGCCCAATTAAACCTTCCTCYATTGAAAGTGGTGAACCCTCTAGTTATGACTTGGCTACCATAATCTAGGTTAAGGATTAAATCAAATAAGGCTAAAAATGAAATGMAAAATGCAACTATTCTAACAAGTAACACTAATATAATTCTAATGTATCCTAGCTAGGAGTATTTCAAGAACCAATTGACATGAAACAAAGGGAAAAGTACAAAGAGCGGGGGAAATAGTCAACCAACTTCCATCTTCCCAAACCTCGAGGTGACACTAAGAAACTGAGAATATCATATAATTCATCGTGATATACTTGCTTCACATCAAGTTTTTTAGCAATGCATAAGATAAGTAAAAAGAGTATTGCAATCATGAGAATAGTAGATACAAATTGCAACATCCTTCTCTACAAGCTTCAAGCAAACTCTGAATGGAGAGAATAATCCACAACCATCCACAACCTTCTTCCATTGAAAGTGGTGAACCCTCTAGTTATGGCTTGGATACCATAATATAGGTTATGGCTTAAATCAAATGAGGCTAAAAATGAAATGAAAAATACAATTATTCTAACAACTAACACTAATCTAATTCTAATGTATTCTAGCTAGGAGCATTTCAAGAACCAATTGGCATGAAACAAACGGAAAAGTACAAAGAGCGGGGAGAATAGTCAACCAACTTCCATCTGCCCAAACCTCTAGGCGACACTAAGAAACTGAGAATAGCATATAATTCATCGATATATACTTGCTTCACATCAAGTTAGTTAGCAATGCATAAAATAAGTAAAAAGAGTATTGCAAGCATGAGAATAGTAGATATAAATTGAAACATCCTTCTCTACAAGATTCAAGCAAACTATGAATGGAGAGAATAGTCCACAACCATCCACAACTTGAAAGGCTACAAGAACACAAGCTATCAATGTCTCTATTTAAAATATGAAGACAACTTACAATGCCAAAAAGAAAACCCTTTACAAGGGTGCAAAGATTTCTTTTATAAATTCTGCATATGACTCTTGACCTTCAACCTACTCAACTATTGGCCTTCCTACTCTACTTGGCTCTTGAGACTTAAATGGTTTCATCCCCATCCTAAAAATATATGATGAGGATATTATTTTGATAAAAACGTTTAAAATTACAATTATTCTCCATCTCGATGCACTTGCAACCAAGAGTTTGTTCACTTGTGTTTACAAGCCAAAAAGTCACTCTAGGCACTAGTTTACCTAAGCATTACGTTTTGGTGACTTGCACATTGTAGGACTTCTCTTCTTTATCCTTGGGACTTGTGCAACCTTGAAGATCATCCTCTGCTAATTCTCATTTTCTTAGTCTTTCTTGATTGTACAAGCTTTCCTTGGATTCCCTCTTTGCAAATCGCATATATATGTAGTCATCACGTTGCTTTAAATATACCCTTTAACTTCTTTCCTTTGATATTAATGCCTTTATACAAGTAGTGGAAACCTACAAATGAAAAGAATTGATGGAAGGAATTTGATACTTTCCAAATTGAAGGCATCATCAATTGATGTTGATTTCTCTCTCTTGCCAAAATTCTACAATATGACACAAGAAACTCCACCAGCATTCATTGTAGACACATTTTAATATAAAAAGTTTCCTTATTCCATTAGTAAAATTGATCCCTCAAATAACATCCATAGTGTTTTGGTGGGATATTTAAGATGTGCAAGTATGTGAGCCATTAAACCAACGACTAAATTTGTTATTTAATCTCTCAACAAATAGCATGAATAACAATGGCTCAAGCAATAGTTTTCACACAAAAGGATCATCCACCCCATGATTGTTCATTAAAATTATACATACACAAAATGTAAGTATTGTGTCATCAACTAGAATTCAAAGAAAATCCATAAAGATCTTTGCATTAAGTTAAGGCTTTCTTGCAGGCAATGTCACTCAGCCTTTAAATGAAAACTCTTTGAAGGCCTTGCCACTGTGCTCTGAGAGTTCTAGGAATAGTTTATCAAAATAGCTTGGNCTAAATTTGTTATTTAATCTCTCAACAAATAGCATGAATAACAATGGCTCAAGCAATAGTTTTCACACAAAAGGATCATCCACCCCATGATTGTTCATTAAAATTATACATACACAAAATGTAAGTATTGTGTCATCAACTAGCATTCAAAGAAAATCCATAAAGATCTTTGCATTAAGTTAAGGCTTTCTTGCAGGCAATGTCACTAAGCCTTTAAATGAAAACTCTTTGAAGGCCTTGCCACTGTGCTCTGAGAGTTCTAGGAATAGTTTATCAAAATAGCTTGGCTTACTACTTCGCAAGGTATAACATTCATCCTCTCAACTTTTATGAAACCATTGCCATCGTCCAAGTAAAGTGTAAGGGTAAGGTGTGAACAATCATCTCCTTGAATGTTTGTTGCTCCATTTTTTCCTTCTAATTTCAAATGCTCTAAACAAAAAGGAAAGATTTAATGTTATTCCTCCAAGTCTTTAACAAAAATATGGAATATAAACTAAATAATTAATAAAAATATCATAAAATTCCTCTGAACAAAGATTGGAACTGGGAAGATCTGCATTGTTGAATTCTAAAACCCTAGTTTGTCGTGATCCATGGCGTCTGCTGCTGGTGGAGGGGACCCCCGTCCTCCCCCTCCCCCTCCCTTCCCACAGACATTGTGTTAATTTCTCTAAAATAAACTAACTAAGTAAACAGATCTGATCAGATTACTTTCTTGAAATTATTAACTCTTGCATGCATCGGAAAACGAGAAAAACAATCACACATAGTACACAATTATTTATACTCTTCCAGATCATTATTCATTCAAATAAATTATGAACTTACAAGAGCTCCCCTCACAGGAAAAATGGCTCTGAGAAATAAAAATCACAAATCCAAATCTACAAACGTGTTACACCACAGTGCCTCGATTTTCATGTTGCCAATTGTTGAGGTTTTTTGTATGGATCTGTACCTTTTGTAATAAATATGGTTTTCTCAAAATGTGTGCATCCTGTTGTAATAAATGTGACCTGTTGCTCACACATGTGATCAACTGAATGGACCTGTTGTTGCATATTTAATATACATTTCTTTGGGATGTGTGTTTCCGTTCCTTGGTATTTTTGCTCCCTCCTTGGTATGTGTACAACATGTTTCCTCTTTCTTTCCAATGCTGAAAAAATAAAATCTGTTTTTTTTCTCCTTCACCTCACATAACTTGTGAAAACAAATTCTCTCATGTATTTTCCTTTACCCTCTCTGTATTTTATATTTTGACTTGATCCATTTACCTGATCTCAACGTTCAATATTAGATCGTGAGATCAATGAATCTCTTTTAATTAAATAATTAAGTGACTTTAGCTTAGCCACTTTATTAATTAAAAGTCACTTTAATAAAAGGCGTTCACTTTATTAATAAATTAATAAAGTGCACTCTAGGAAATGTATATGATACATTTAATGAGGATTTCCACAAGTAGACACCCTTGTGAAAATACTTGTCCAAACTACAAACACTAACACTCCATATTAGTGAGGAAGGTATTCTCCACCACTCCAATCTTGTCTCGAAAGAAGATGAGCTTTCCCTTTACCAAGGGCTTGGTGAAAATGTATGCCAACTGCTTCTATGTAGGAATATATTGCAGTTGAAATGCTCCCTTCTACACCATGTATATAATGAATTGGTATATGATATATGCTGATATTTTTGGTAGTTGTGGGAGGTATTAACCTCCACGTGTAACCTTGACAAGAATAGAATATTATGGGAAGCAAGAGAAATCCTAAAAGCCTTGGACATAACCCTAGAAGACAAGATGACTAAAGAGAATAATTAATATTGAGTTTCTAGCCTCCAGAAAGAGAATTCAGCCCAGACAACTAAGGAACAGAAGTATAAATACAGGATGATAGAGCTCATTTGGACACACACAACTCACAACTATGGAAATTCAGTAAGTGCGCAAGTTTGGAGAGTAGCTGCAATTGCAACTACTGCAACTAGTATTTTTGGTTTTAGGCTTGGACTTTCTCTTGGTTATGATTTGGAATTTCTGCTTGGTACGCTAACTCTAGAGAGAGGTACTCTACCTTGATTGGATTTTGGACCTAGGGTTTGCTTCCAGAGTTATTCTCTCTGTCAAGGTTAAGGTGCTCGAGGGTGGCTTCAGCCTATGGTTGGGTGACAATATTGCTATATTATCTATGGTTAAACAAGAACACCTATTATTTATAATAGTTTATGGGCCCACACTATCTTCGGACAGTCTAACCGTTGGAAGATAGATTGGGAGGGTTTTCTCAGTTACAGTTGCAGTTGCAGTCAAAGTTTTTGTTCCAGCAACAAAACCCTAACCATCTTGTGAAGGCACCTTAAGTGAAGAGCTTGACCTAATTCCTGGATAGCCTAGTGCACCTCATGGTACTCTCAGCAAGATAAGACATCAAGTTTGAGTTTTTGGTCAAAGTCAAATGTTGACCAAGTCAAAGCAGTCATTACTTACTCTATGAAGTCAGAAAACAAGTTATAAGGTGCTTCTAGCTTCAGAGAATGGAATACAAGGATTGATCTAATCCTTTCCAAGAATAAAGTGTTGGATATCGTGAAAGGAAAGATCGTGGAACCACAGTTTGAAGAAGGAAAAGAGAAGGAACCTCAGAATGTTGCAGTTATGAAGAAGTTCAAGAACAATGACATCAATGGCATGAGTATCATAGTGGACTCTATAAAAGACCACTTGATACCCTACATCTCTCATATTGACTCATCTAAGAAGATGTATGATTCCCTAACTAACCTCTTCTTAGTCATAAACATTGGACAAGTAATGAGTCTCAAGAATGAGCTCTGTGACATGAAAATGAATTATGATGACAACATAACATCATACTTGGTAAGAATCTCTCAGTTAAGAGATCAACTACAAGCTATTGAAGAAATCATTTCAGAAAAGGAACTGGTAAATCTAGTACTCAATGGCCTTCCCAAGGCATGGGATGCATTTTCCACAAGAATCGACACAAGAAAGGAGTATCACACATTTGAAGAACTTTGGACTTGCTATGCAAAAGAAGAATCAAATATTAGCGCAAAAGAGAAATTCCAAAGGAAAGATGATGATCAAACCTCACAACAAAGTTCAAGAAATTCAGAAATAAGAAGAAGTTTGACTCAAGGAAGAAACCAAATCAAGAAAAGGATATGTCAAAAATACAATGCTCCGATTGTCAAAAATATGATCACTACAAGAATCATTGTCCCAAGTTAAAGAAAAGGAAGGAAACACATGAAGCAACAATTGTCTAAGAAAAGGAACCCTCAAAGAAAGTCAAACAACATGAAGCAAGACTTCTTTTTCTAATTCAAGGTAACAATATTATTCAAAGTTCTTGTACATACCATGTTTACATAGTTTTTGTACATATCATGCATATTGTTTTCTTAGAAGATAAGATGTTCAAGTGAAACAATACCTATGGGAGAATAACAAGATAAGGATTTCTATCACGATGACTACAAAGCAAGCAATACACATGAAAAGATGAAGTATGTTGACAATTCTTGGTAACAAGTTTTGTGGAAGCTATTATATAAGTAACAACTGCGAGATAAGCCAAAATCATAATCAAACTTGAAGAGACCTAGAATAAGTCAAAACAAAAAGAAGTCAACAATCAAGAGGAAATTAGAAAAATACTTGTGAAACTTTGCAGAAGGCAATAAGGATGCAAACAGAAGCGTGGACTCTCTTAGTTGGAGGGAGTTGATTACAAAATTCCAAAAGAAGAGCATGCATTCATGCATCAAGAAATAATTAGGAGGGATCTAATCCTAAATGATATGATCCATTGAGGATTATGAAGTATTTGTCCATGCTCCCATTGAAAGTAGCATCCATGATAACCAACATGTGTTCATAAGAATTCTTCTTCGAAAAGAATCCTTAAAGTATCATTGGTTGTCCATCTACATCCATGATCCCATGATGAAAGAAAGTAGTTGGAATCTCCAGGGAATGGAATCTATAGAAGAATCAATGGACCCAAGAGATAAAGAGAAACATGAGGAGGAACATGAAGATTCCAAGAAAGAAAGAAAATCCAGAACAACCAGTTATTATACCGAGAATCACAAAGACTACCAGCTTGGTTTGAACCGACTAGAAGCAATCGAGCAGAAGAAATGGAAGTTATGATAAAGAACAGTGTATGTAATAAAATGTGAAAAATACTTATGAATGGAAGCATTGCAATATTCAGAGGTTCCTCCATAAGGAGGGAGAAGACTATGACAACAGTTGTTCCAGTAAACTAGATATAACTTTGAAGTATCCATGGATTGGAATTTACATGTAAAAGATTGTTCTTCCCAATAAAGAAAGTGAGAAAGAATTTTATACCAGAAAGAGACCCATGTATGTAGATATAATAATACCTTGTATGGATTCAAACAACTTGATGCAGAGAATCTCATATATAGTAGAAACGTGGTGAAAACTTTCTATGACAGAGATAGGGTATCAGAATAGTTACTCAGAAGTCTAGGATGATGGATTGTTAATCCATGGAAAACTCTCTTGATGACAGAAGAAGTGCTACTTGGATATGTTTCATTTTGAGCCTTGCCACGATATCATGAGCTAGCAGGAAACTGAAGTGTTGAATTCGACCATGATATATTGTAATGATCAGAGCTATATGAAGCCTTTAGAGAAAACTAGTGTTCCATGACAGACCGAAGTACATTGATATCAAGCATTATATTTTCAGTGATGAAGTCCATAAAAGAGAAGTGGTTCTCCAATATATCTCCATAGATGAGAAAATAACAGATATTTTGGTAAATCCCCTATCCAAGATGAAAAGTTTGTGTACTTAAGAAGCAAGATGGGGCTCGTGGAGACGAATTCCTTATTGAAAAAGGAAGATATTACTCCTAGGTTGGGAGGGAGAACTGATATGTTATTGATTTATGGACAATCATTTTTCAGTTTGAAAAATGGTCCAAGATGAGCAATTCCTTTCCAGTTCGGAAAGTGGTTTGATATTTCTGACGGACATGCATTTCCAGTTCAGAAAATGGTCCAAATCGTGTAGTCATTTTCATAATGAAAATGGTATGACAGATTGATGATGTACCATAGGTAGTGATTCCCCTTCTGTCCAGTGTCTGTGAATGGTCTAGGACAGTCATTCTTCCTGGAATTCACTCTGAGAAATGGTCAAGTAGAATGGTCTACCTCATCAGGCAGTCATTCTTTCGAAGTTCACAGTTGTGAGCAGTTTCGAAGAATGATATGTTTTGGAGGTTGGTGCAGGACAACCATTTCCATTAGGAAATGGTCTAGGCAGTCTTTCCCTAGGGAAGACACGGTATATCCAGGTTGCACTATGAATAGTGGTGGAGGAATGGCCCAGTTAGGTGAATGGTTCAGGTTCATCAATAAGGGACAGGCATTCCCTAGGGTAGACTCATTCTCTCTAGGTTGCACTATGATTAGTGATGGAGGAATGGCCTAGTTAGGTGAATGGTCCAGGCTCAGAAATCAGGGACAATTATTCTTCTATGCTTGAGAAGAATATTCTAGATAGCCCATGGATGATGTTTTACCTCCTGGGGGAAGATGCTCTTCCAGATCTCACAGATGTGAGTGGAAGAATGGACTAGATGACTCAGTTTGTATCATGATATTGTTATGCAGGTTGATATTAGATGATATGATTACTGTGGAGAATGTATGTCGCTGGATAGTAGTTGTATGCCACTGTGGTGGATGTGTTCCACTAGTTGTGACTATGTGTCATTGGTTAAATAGTTGTGTGCTACTTGGTGTGGTTGTGTACCACTGGATAGTAGTTGTGTACTACTATGGATAGACACATTTGTGTTCTATTGAATGGCATTGTTCTGATTGTCATGAAGACTATCAATAGTGTTGGAAATGATTACCATCTAGATGGATAGTCAGTGTTTTGGTGGACAGATATTCTCTAGGCGGAAAATGGTCTAGGACATTTATTCTTCAAGGACGTATGTCCGGATTAGAATAATAGTACTTGTAGCCCATGGCATGGCTTCCAGCATATGTTGGAAAAATTATTATTCTAGGACATGTGTCTGTATTAGAAGAATAGTTTGTGTATCACTCTGTGGAGTGAGTGAATTATTCAGCATCATGCTTGATTACTCATATGGAGTATGGATTTGAGAGATGATGCAGTTGATGCTATCAGATGATATTGATACTGATGATGGTGTTCGTGATTTAATCATGAGATAGCATGTGTGGCTATGATGATGCTACCAATCGAATGGTATGCTTGTGATCAAGGCCATTTCTTTCAATACCTCCCTAGCTAGGAGGGAGTGTTGATATTTTTGGTAGCTGCGGGAGGTATTAACCTCCACGTGTNGTGTATCACTCTGTGGAGTGAGTGAATTATTCAGCATCATGCTTGATTACTCATATGGAGTATGGATTTGAGAGATGATGCAGTTGATGCTATCAGATGATATTGATACTGATGATGGTGTTCGTGATTTAATCATGAGATAGAATGTGTGGCTATGATGATGCTACCAATCGAATGGTATGCTTGTGATCAAGGCCATTTCTTTCAATACCTCCCTAGCTAGGAGGGAGTGTCGATATTTTTGGTAGCTGCGGGAGGTATTAACCTCCACGTGTAACCTTGACAAGACTAGAATATTTTGGGAAGCAAGAGAAATGCTAAAGGCCTTGGAAATAACCCTAGAAGACAAGTCGACTAAAGAGAATAATTAATATTGAGTTTCTAGCCTCCAGATAGAGAAGTCGGCCCAGACAGCTAAGGAAGAGAAGTATAAATACAGGATGTCAGAGCTCATTTGGACACACACAGCTCACAACTGTAGAAATTTAGTAAGTGTGCAAGTTTGGAGAGTAGTTGCAGTTGCAGCTAGTGCAACCAATATTTTCAATTTTAGGCTTGGACTTTCTCTTGGTTATGATTTGGACTTTCTACTTGGTATGCTAGCTCTGGAGAGTGGTACACTACCTTCATTGGCTTTTGGACCTAGGGTTTTCTTCTGGAATTATTCTCTTTGTCAAGGTTAAGGTGCTCGAGGGTGTCTTCTGCCTATGGTTGGGTGACAATATTGTTATATTTTCTATGGTTAAACGAGAAGACCTATTATTTCTAACAATATTAATGTGCTTTGACCTGTCGTGAAAAAATGGATTCTCTAGGAGTTTGATGCAACTTTAGTTATCGCAATGGATCACTTCCGGCTCAAGCTCTTGAAAAAATAATCTTGTGAGTAGTTTGAGAAGCCAAATGGATTCACAACTAGCTAGATTGGTTGTCATGTACTCTGCCTCTAATGAACTTAGTGATATTGATGTCTTCTTCCTATTGAACCAAAAAATGACTATTGACACCAAATTGAAGCAACACCCAAAATTGTTATTCCGATCTGTATCATTTCCTTCCCAATATGAATCAGATCACCCATGAAACCTCATACCATCTCCATCAAGGTATTACAATCCATATCCTAATATGATCTGCAAGTATCTAAGCATGTGATTTTTTGCCACCCAATGAACCTCCCTCGGCTCCACCATGAACTAGCTCAAGGTGTTAACAGAAAGAAAATATCTAGTTGAGTGATGACCAAATACATCAATGCACCAATCAGTTTCTTGTATTGTTTGGGGTTTTTCGGCTATGACTCTAAAGACTCAATATTCTTCAGGTTGGTCACCATCGGAGTGACCATCAGTCTACTCTGCTCCATCCCAAATCTCTTCAGGATCTCTAGAGTGTATTTCCCTGTCAGAGGAAGATCTTTCTTGATCGTTGCCAAACCTCAAGTCCCATAAAATAATGCATCGACCCTATATCCTTCATCTCAAATTTTGACACTAGATCTAACTTGCGACCTGAAATCAGACTCTTTGTACCTGTAAGAATGAGATCATCCACATACAACACCAATATGAGGACCTCAAATCCAACTTACAAGAAGTATAGGTTGGGATATGCCTCACTCTTGGTGAAGCCTATGCCCTGTAGATAATTCTCAATCTTGGAGTACCAGTCCATGGGTGCTTGTTTAAGTCCATAAAAGGATTTATTAAGCCTACATACATGTTTCTCCCTATCATGGCCCTAAAACCCCTATGGCTACTCAATGTAAACCTCTTCCTCAATGATGTCGTTGAGGAAGGTGGTCTTCACATCTATCTGATGGATGCTCCATCCCATCTCAAAAGATATAGAGATAATTGTTGGAATAGAGGAGTATCTGGCTACAAAAGAAAAATTCTCGTATTCTACTCCCTCTCTCTAAGAAAACTCATGATCCACAAATCTAGCGTTGTACTTCTCCACACTACCATATATTGCATTCTTTACCTTGTAAATCCACCTAGAAGTCACAACTAACTTCCCCTCTGGTCTTGGCACAATCTCCCAGACATCATTCATCATGATGGAGTTGTGATCCTCTTCCATGGCATCTCTCCAAACATGTTGGTTGGTTGATTCCTTGAATTTGGAGGGATCTAAGTCTATGAAGTTGGTCATAAAATCCATATATTATGGGAACTTTCGTAGGGATCTTCTCTCCCTGAAAGTGGACATAGGAGGCTCAACATGCTCTCGAGCATCTCGAGGGGTCTGCTCAAACCACCTGGGCCTCCTGAATAAAGTAGAAGGGTCGGGTTTCTCATTCTCCCCTAGAGTCTGGCTCCCTACACTAGAAGTCTCTGCCCTCATCTCCTCCTTTCTTCCTCCTCCTAAGGACCCGTTGCAACTGCTAGTAGGTCTTTATATTTCCTAGATACCAAGTTCTCCTAGAACTTGACATCTCGACTCACCATTGTCTTGCATTGATCTGGAAAGAACACTCTCTAGGAATTTGAATCCTCACTGTACCCCACCAAAATTTCCCTCTCCCCTGAGGGCTGCAACTTTTTCCTCTTCTCCACCAGAATGTGGATGTAGACTAGACAACCAAAAATCTTGTCCTATCTCAAGTCTCCTACATGTGAATTCTTCTGCTGGTGTTTTACCCTCCAATATCTAGCGTGGGATCATATTCTTCAAATACACAGTTGTATTGCAGGCCTCTACCCACATAAACATAGGAAAAATATGGTTGTGCATCATGGCCTTCACCACACTGATGATAGACCAATTCTTCCTCTATGCAACCCCATTCTGCTACGAATTGTAGGCCATTGTCTTCTCCCTCTTGATTCCTACCTCCTTGCAGAAATCAATGAAATATGTAGAGTCAACTCACCCCTAATATCTATCCTCAATACCTTGATATTCATTCTCATCATGTTATCCAGCTGACCTTTGAAAGCTCGGAAGTGACTGAAGAGCTCATCCTTGTTCTTCATGAAGTATATCCAAGTCTTCCTAGAGAAGTCATCAATGAATGTCACATGGTAGGATGAAACCTTCACTAAAGTTACTAACTTTTCCCCCCCAACACCTAAATGGATCAGATCCAAGATTCCCTTGGATCAAGTCTCGTTGTTAGGAAAGGATGCCTCAAAATTCTTGTCAAATGTGCAGCCATTACACACCCCATGTTGGTCTAGACTAAATTTTGGAATCCCGGTGACCATATGTCTCAGTAATGGTAGAGCTCTGTGATGGAGATTGTTAAATTATGAGCTTGATTTCTTATGCGGATTAATTCTTTTATTTTCTTCAATACTTTGATTTCATCTTAATACACTTCAACAATTTCAAATCATAATCGAATATCAATAATTATGTAGATAAGTAAACATGCATATCAACAACACATATACCATGAGGAAACCATGTATAGGGAGAAAAACCCCAGCAAACAATATTCCTTTATTGCATTAATAATGTAATATCTCTTACAAATATCCACCATGAATGTACTTCTCTCAAAGAGCTTGCCAAGATGACTCTGACCTGAAAAATACTTACAAGACCTTGTTGAAATACACCTTTGATATG
>SNQJ01S0048264.1:12008-34998 GCA_010110895.2 Picea sitchensis | reverse complement strand
TTGAAGACCAACTGAAACTGAGTAGGAACTCAGTTTCTCCCTGGTTACTCCCTTTGTTAACATGTCTGCAGGATTCTGGCTAGTGTGTATCTTTTCCAACTTCAAATGTCACTCTTCTAAAACAGATCGTATGAAATGGTACCTCAGTTGTATATGCTTATTCTTTGAATGGAAGGTTGAGTTATTTGTAATATGAATGGCACTCTCGTTGTCACAATACAACCTGCTATTATCTTTCTTCTTTCCCAATTCCTCCACAAGCCTATGTAACCAAATCATCTATTTACTAGCCTTTGTATCATCAACATACTCTGCCTCTGTTGTTGAAAGTGAAACAACCTTTTTCAGTTTCGAAATCCAACTTATTATTGTTCCACCTATAGTAAAAATATGCCCTATGGTTCCCCTCCTACTATCTTTATCACCTGCCATATCTGAATCAACATATCCTTGTATAATAGTGTATGAACCTTCAAAACATAATGCATGAGTAGCAGTACCTCTCAAATACCTGAGAATCCACTTTACTGTCTCCCAATGTTCTTTACCTGGATTGTTCATATACCTGCTCACAACGCCCACTGCATGTGCAATATATAGTATTGTGAAAACCATCACATACATCAAGCTGTCAATTGTTGATGAATAAGGGACCCTTGACATGTATTCTATCTCCTCCTGTGTCTTGGGACACATTTCCTTAGTTAATTTGAAATGGTTGGCCAAAGGTGTACTAATTGGTTTTTCATTCTGCATTCTAAACCGCTCCAACACATTCTCTATGTACTCACCCTGAGACAATGTCAATTTGTGATTTTTCTTGTCTCTTGTTATTCTCATACCAAGGATTTTCTTTGCAGCACCCAAATCCTTCATTGCAAATGAAATAGCTAATTTATTCTTGAGCACATTTATATCTTTCATATTAGACCTACAACAAGCATGTCATATACATACAATAGCAAGATAATATAGCTTCCATTTTCTAGCCTTTTAAAATAAACACAGTGATCAAAATGACATCTACTATAACCTTGTTCTGTCATAAACCTGTCAAACTTCAAATACCACTGCCTTGGAGCTTTATTTAGGCCATACAAGCTCTTTTTCAACCTACATACTAAATTTTCTCTCTCGTTGACCTCATACCCCTGTGGTTGCTACATATAAATATCTTCCTCCAAATCCCCATGGAGAAAAGTTGTGTTTCCATCTAACTATTCAAGATGCAAATCTTCTACTGCCACAAGACTTAAAATAGTCCTAATTGAAATCATTTTAACAACAGGAGAAAAAATTTCATCAAAATCTATACCTTTCTTTTGTGCAAACCCCTTTACAACAAGTATAGGCTTGTACCGCTTTTTGCCTCCATATTCTTCCTTCAACTTGTAAACCCATTTATTTTGCAATGCTCTTTTTCCTGCAAGAAACTGAACCAAATCCCAAGTCCGGTTATTTACTAAGGAATCCATTTCCTCTTTCCTGCCTTGCTCCCACTTCTTTTTAGTATCTACCTGCATTGCCTCTTCATAACATTTTGGTTCACCATAATCAATCAACAATAAATAATACAATGAAGGAGAGTATCGTTCAGGAGGTCTAATTAACCTGATAGATCTTCTAACAACACTTGCAGGATTTTGAGGTACATGTTTCTCCTGTTGTTGTACATTTTGATTTTCTTTTACAGTGATATCATCGAGTACTGTGTACTCTGGTTTTTCTTTTTCTTGTATCTTTCCGTACACCTGATCTTTGTACATGACATTCTCATTGAATATGACATCTCTACTCCTAATGATTTTGTGATTTTCATAATCCATAATCGATAACCAAAATCATTAACATTGTATCAAATAAAGGTGCACTTCTTGGATTTTCCCTCAAGATTTGTTCTATTTTCTTTATCAATATGGAAAAATGCTTCACAACCGAAAGTCTTCAAAAAAGAATAGTTTACCTTTTTACCTGTCCCTGGAATTCAACCATCCAAAGATCTTGAAGGTCCTTTGTTTATTAAGTAAAAAGCAGTATCTGCAGCATCTACCCAAAATTGTAAGGGCAGACTAGCATGCAATCTCATACTCCTTGCACGCTCCATGATTGTCTTGTTCATCCTTTCTGACACAACATTTTCTTGTGGTGTTCCTGGAACTGTCTTCTCTCTACGAATCCCATGGTATGAAAAATAATCATCAAAATCCTTACTTCAATATTCACATCCATTGTTTGATCTGAGACACTTCAACCTTTTTCATGTCTCATTCTGAATGAAAGCTTTCCATTTCTTAAAAGTATCAAAAATATCATATTTTTATCGAATGCAATAAACCCAAGTTTTTCTAGTTGCATCATCAATAAAAGTAGCATAATAACGAGAGCCGCCAAGATATGATACCTGAGTTGGTCCTCATACATCTGTATGCACAAGCTCTAACCCTTCACTCTTCTTTTATTTTTCGACTCTGAGAAATCTAACTTTCTTATGTTTTCCATAAACACAATACTCACAGAAACCCAAATCAATTTGTTTAAGATATGGAAACAAATTTCTTTTGTGAAGTATCTGCATCCCCTTCTCAATCATGTGTCCAAGCCTATGATGCCACAGTGCTATATCCACTCCTGTAAAAGCTAAAGAGATAAAAGAGTCAGTATTACGAGTACATAAATACAATGTACCTACCTTCTCTCATTTTTCTATCACGAGTGATCCTTTGGTGACCTTCCACGCCTTATCTGTAAATATGGATATAAAACCTTCACTTGCCAACTGCTCTTTTGAAATTAGATTTGTCCTTATATATGGAACATGTCTTACCTCTTTTAACAACCATTTGTTTCCATTCCTTTGTTTTATTTTTTCCTTTCCTATTCCAACAATTTTTCATGGTGCATTATCACCCAAATGAACCTGTCCAAAATCACCTTGAACATAATCTAGAAAATGTTTCATATGGGGTGTGACATGAAATAAAGCCCCTGAATCTACTACCCCGGACTCAGAAATATTATCTACATAAAGAATCAAAGCATCATGTAACACATCACCTCTTACATTTGCTTCCTAATTTTTCTCATGTTGTCCATATCTTTGTTTCTTTGGAGCTCTGCAGTCTTTCTTCAAATATCCTTTCTTCCTAGAATTCCAACACTCTATCTTTTCCAGTCTAGATTTGGATTTTCCCTTCCTAGAATTCCTACAGTTCCCTAATCCCTTTACTCTATCATTTTGTCTTACCCTGTTCTCCATGTTTAATGCATTACCTGATATCTCACTTGTGCTTTTCCGTCACATTTCCTCGCTAAGGATAACACCAACAACATCATCAAATTTTAGAGTGTTTGAACCAAAGACGGAGTTACTTACATCCATGACCAAGCCATTCCAGTTTTCTAGCAATGAGCACAAGATTAGAAGAGCCCTGGCCTCATCATCAAAGTCCACTTTTATAGAACTTAGTTGATTAGTAACCGTATTAAATTCATTTAAATGATCTGCAACAAACCCACCTTCTGACATATTCATATTAAATAATCTCTTCACCAGAAATATCTTATTGGACGTCGAGGGTTTTTCATACAGTTTAGAAAATGCATCCATCAGCTTCTTCATTGTCTTTTCTTTCGAAATATTAAAAGCCATTGATGCTGCCAGGCTAAATTGTATCGTTCCTAGTGCCTTTATGTCAAGAACCTCCCATTCTTCGTCCTTCATGGACGTCGACTTCTTTTCTATTCCACCCAATGGTAAGAATATATCCTTCTGATATAAATAATCTTCCATCTTCATCTTCCATAACTAGTAGTTTTGGTCGTTAAATTTCTCAACCCTAAACTTTCCATCTTCCTCCATTTCTCCCACTCGAACCAGGAACCATCTTTTCCTGCAAGTTACCTTTTGCTCTAATACCAGTTGTTAGAAAAGAAGGATCGTGGAGCAATAAAATAAAACAAATGCAGAAATAAAGCACAAAATATACACAATACAATAGAGACACAGATATACGTGGTTCACCCAGTGTGGGCTACGTCCACCAGAGAAATCGTCAAGTCCTTCCTTTATTATTATCCATCAAATGAAAGAATACAACCTACAGCACACTTTTTGTAACTTCCTCTTCTTTCTCTCACAGTCCCCTCACTCAAAATACAATATTCACAATGATACATAGTTGCAATACATTTCCCTCATAAAAGATGGTTTCCTTATAAGGAAAAAAACCCTAACGCAACTTCTACCGTCATATATGTGACCTTATAATGAACGATCCAAATTTACTATGAAATTACAATATACATTTACAATGCAATTTTTCCTTCAGGGGTTTTGCCCCCGATTTCCCCTAGACCCCACAGCAGGGGCAAGCCCCCCTTGCACTCCCCCACGTGGAGGGGTGTACACTGTTCCAGGGTGTAAATTCTTCATGGGGTATAAACATCGTTGAAAAACAAAGACCTCTGAATCAGAAAGATAATTAGCCTCCACAACCAACAAAAGGGGCTCTACGTATCAATGAGAGGTCTTGCCACACTCCAATACCATGATTAATGGTCATCACATCAAAATCCTCAAGTGAAAAACAGGTGGCAAATTCGGGCTCGATTTTGGGCATCAGCAAGACAAGTAGCACATTGAATCAACATTCCATTTTCACGCAAATCATGATATATGTACCCCCTTCACGTTGCTCCCTTGCCCGCGGTGGGATAATTTCATCACCTCGCGCCTGGGAAGTATGGTTCTAGTTTGTGGAGCTCATGTGGATGGCTCTTGGAAGGCTATATGCAATTAAGATGTGTCTGAACGCGTTAATTTTTTTGTTGTTCCTCATCATTTATGTGAGTCAGTGTGCTCGTGGGCATGGGAGAAACTCCATATGGATCAGTCATTGGCATTATCATTAAGAAGATGCGGGCCTATGGACCAGTGGGATAGGGAGGACCATTGTAGTTGTAGGATTGATTCGGGTGCATTCTTGGCGGGGCAAGTCAGAGTGGAAGTTAGTTGCAGACCCTTTGAATTGGGGGTTTGAGTCATGGAATTTCTCCCAGGCCATCAACTTCCCAAATTCAAAGATGGAATTGGTTAGAATGAAGTGGAGCATAATCAGTTTCAGAAGAAATTGGCTCACGCTTAGGCAAGGTTTCATCCTCAATTCATGTTGACCAGACTGTGATCTTTCAGACCGAGTTTTGGGGGGAGATTGTTCTAGGTTCAGGCTACATGTTGGAGAATAAATAATGGTGAACGAGAGGGAAGATTCTCATGCGGCCCCTCTCATGGACCTTCATATGGACAACTCATGGAAAAAATTTCACCAGCTACAGATCACAATCTAGGGTCTAACCTCCCAGGTGTCATTTATCTTGGAAATTTTAATTCAACAACAAACTACAATGTGATATATGCATGATAAAATTGATGCCTTGTGCTCCCAATTGGAATAATTGCATATTAATTCAGCACCCACCCCTCATGCCCTTGCATTGCAATTGATTGCAAGTGGCTCATCCCCCTCAGATGGAAGTCTTGTACCAAATTTGAATTTATCGGTTGATGGCTAGAGGAAGGAATTTTCAAACCCCCCAGGCCTCCATAAGACTGGTATTTGATGTTTTGCTTTGTTCTCTTCATCCTTGGAATTTTTTACAGAATCTTCACTGTTGAGTTTTGTAATGAATTATCTCCTTCAAGAGACAAGATACATCTAGTGATAGATAGAACAAGAAGTATGTTTTAGCACCATATTTTTTCTATTTCTTTGGGCTCCTTTGATTGTAGACTTTGTGTGCTTTGGATGTGCCCTTTTTTCTAATATAAATCTCCCAACTGTTGTGAAAAAATATATATATATGCAATATGAAATTCAAGACTTTAATCAAACAAATGGAGAAAAAAAGCATTCAAATGTGGGGTTTCACAAAGCTTTTTAAACAAAACAATATTCCTTCCAGCATGAGATTCACAAAAATATCAAGGGCATGGAGGGATTGCTACCATTCCATTTCTCCTAGTCTTTAACAAAAACCTGCTAATATGAAATGCAAGAGTTCAATCAAACAAACAGAGAAAAAAGATGTTCAAAGGTATGGTTTCACAAAGCTTTTCTAAATTTTTAAATAAAGAAATATTCCTTCAAGCATCAGATTCACAAACATTAGCAAAAGCATGGAAGGATTGCTTTGGAAAAGTTTATCTATGGAAACTTCAAATGCTCTAAACACAAAGGAAAGATACAATGACATTCCTCCAAGTCTTTAACAAAAAAACTGCAATATGAAATGTAACAGTTCAATCAAATAAACGGAAAACAAAAGAAATGACGTTAAAAGGCATGGTTTCACAAAGATTTTATTCTATTGAAGTTTTAAAGAATATTTGTTCAAGCATGAAATTCACAAAAAATATCAAAGGCATGGAACGATTCTTCCGAAAAAAATTATTTATGAAAACTTCAAGATTGAAGCCATTAAACAATATAATGCTATGAAACAAGTAAGATGAAAGTTTCAAATGTAAATGAGAATACCAATGAATACTTCATCAAGATAGTTGTACATTAGCATCTCAGTCCATTTTCGCAAACAAAACTACAACTATTATTTCTCTAATTCTTTGTTAATAATTCTTGCTTCTTTCTTTTAGCAAAATCACCAACACTCTAAAACGTATCAAGCTTGCTTGCAGATCAATTTCTCTATTATTCGGCATCACTTTGGAAACCATGATAGTGAAGGACCGATTTTATGAAGCAGTGGGTAGCTCCAGAGACCAAGAGGCATTGCAATGAAAAGAATGAGAAATGAAGGCAAAGAGAGTAGCATACCTCCATAAAACTACCCAACGATGCATTTGCTAGGAAAGGAAAAGAGTTACACCTAGAAAAACCCCACACAACAATGCCAAATTGTTGAATTCATGATTCAGATGCCTAATCATTCAATCTGAAGGGAGACTAGTGATGGAAAGTGACCAATTTGTCTTATTGCGGAAAATTGTTGAGTTTGGAGCTTAGAAAACCCAATTGTTGGGTTTGAGAAGTAGGCAACCCCTTCAAGTGAGTATTTTACCTTTAAGAGGGAAATTGCTTACCTCAAATATAAAGAAGGGTTTTGAGGTTTGATGGCCTCCCAACCCAATGATTTTTGTTTTCTTGGCTTAATTGTCGAAAAATATTAAGTGCAAGACACTTTTATTTGACCCAAAAAGGAAAATATTGTCCTCCTCAATCACCAAGGCTCAATCATTGTCTTCATGGGCTTTATTTCCACCCAACCCAATGACCTATAGCCTTCATGAAGTAAATCAATGGCTTGGGCAAAGAACAAGCACCTCAAGTCAACAACTTATCATTTTTCTTAACAAAACACATCCCAAAGCTAAGGGAAACTTTTTAAAGGATATCCAAAGTAAATTATCCATTACTTATAGCAAATTAAACTCTTAATAGTTGAAACATTGAGTTTCCATCATTGTTCGGTGATTGCAAAGCTTCTTCGTCTTGTCGACTATCACAGGTAGTCGTCAAGGCTACCATAGATTCACATCCTTGTATGCTTAGAACCAGGGCTTGAAATTTGATTTTTGAAGTTGTATATTCATCCTCAAACCTCCTATGTGAACTCTAGATCAAGATCAAACTCAAAAAGGTCCCAACAAACAATTAAAATGAGTGTCAAGAAAATCACTAGATTTTTTTACTTATTGAAACCATAAGTCCCACTTCTAACCTTGAACTGTCAAACTTTATTTTTTTAGCATAGAGAATACCAAGATATTTCCAACAAGTGGTTGGAATCCCTACTCCACCTTCAAGTCGGTAGCTTTAATAACCCGAGAAGCCAACACTACCTTCATGATAGGAAAATTTTAATACATTTTTTTGTACTTATGGGCCTCCAAGTAAATTTTGATCCAGGTTGGATAATTATATAATTCGACATCTATATTGGTACTTTCTGGGTGGAAAAATTGGAGGAATTGGCTTGCATGGCCCATTTTACTGGAAGGTCCCAATTTGGAGATTTAGGGTTTGAAACCTTCCAAATCTGTTTTGAGGCATCAAACAGAATTTTTGGGGTCAAAAATTGGCAAGCTAGTTCATATCCCTTTGACATTGTTCTACACACCTAAACCTTTCCAACAGTGTGAAAATCACCTCAATTGGATCTCATATGAGAAAGTTCTACCTCCCGCAAGTTCACCTACCTTTTTGACCACCATGGTACAAGTGGATGCAAGTTAGTGCCCATTACTCACACATGTGGGGCTAGCCATGTGTGGACTTCCAATAAGATTCTAGATGGTCCAAAACCTTATCACTAATTGAGGGTTTAGGATGCAAAAACTTTAACCCTAGATAGCTACAGAGTTATGTTAAATACCAGATTTCTAGGAAGAGAAGGGGTTCCAATCTTTAGCATTGTAATTATTCCATAGTTGAGAAGAACATCTAGGAGTGGGATTTTGAGAGCATGACAGAGGAGGAAAAAGACTATGTAGCATCCATATATGTCAAAGAAAACTCCATAGTAAGTGTCTCTTTCTTTGTATTTGCATTCCATAACTGGAGAAAAGAGAGAAGAGCATAGGCCTCACCTTCTAGTTGGGTTTTCTCTTGTTTTGGGTTTCCCAAGACACATCTTGTGGTCATTGTGTGGATGGTGTGTTCATTGGATTTGTTCTTTCATTTTTGTATTTCAATTATTTTCAAAAATCTGAGCAATAATATAGTAATAATTAATATGTTATCTAAGGAAATAAATTGCATAATCTCAAATTCCATAATATTACAAGATTTGTTATGACAAACTATTCTAGTGCAATGTTCGTGGCATTTTACAAATCATATCATTATCAAGGAATTTTTCTTTGGAGTATTTGTGAAAAGTTGCAAGATCTAGGAATCAGATTAAGAAGGACGTCGCAAAACCCTAGCCATGCTAGATGAGTCTATTCATAACAACCCTTGGGATGCAGCAGAAGAGAGATTTGTGAAGCTAGAAGAGAAAGTTGTTGATATCTCAAGCAACATGGCCCTCCTCATGGAGGGTCTATCAAATAAGTTTGAACCTTTCGAGGAGGTTGGTGGCTCTAACTTAGAAGTTGGATTGAATGAGAAATCAATAGATGGTGAAGACCCAAAAAACAATTCGAAAAAAAGGGCCTGAGAAAGAGAAACCAAGATCCAGTGTCATCACTCCTTAAAAACCTATGTTTAAAAGGAAGCAAAAGTGGGCATCAAACCCTATCAAGGTGAGATTGATGTTGTTAATTTGAATCATTGATTGCAACAGTTAGAAGTGTATTTCAATGTCCATAATATAGATGAAGAGCAGAAAATTTCATTTTCCCAATTGAAACTAGAGGGCCATGCAATAACCTAGTGGGAAAGCTACACAGAGACACTCGGGGCAAAGGGTGATCCACCAGTAACTAAGTGGGAGGATTTTAAAACCCTCATCAAGTCCCATTTATACCTAATTGGGTATGTAGAGACTGAATGGATCCATTTGCATCACTTCAAGCTGAGGAAATGGAAAAGTGTGCAAGAGTACACGACCAAATTCTGGAAGATGGCGATCATGTTGGCTATCTCTCCTAAGAACCCATATGTACTCCTTGAGTATCTAGGGGGTCTACATAGTCATTTGCAAAAGTAAGTTATTATCTTCAAACCCAGGACCATTGATGAGGCATGTGTGCAAGCATAGTACATAGAGAACATAGGCCAGAAGAAATGGCATCCAAGTGGTTCTAAACAGAAAGACCACCAAAGTACTACCAAGGAGGGGAAAAAGAAGTGGAAAGGAAAAGAGAAGAAGAAAATAGCCACTGCACATCCATGCAAGGATCCAAACAACCACTACAACTGTTGTAATATTGTTGGTCACACCAAAGATAAGTGTTGGAAGCTACATCCAAAGTTGAATCCAAAGAACCATAAGAAGGAAGCCCAGAAGAAGAACATGCTAAGCATGGATTCGGACAACCAAGTAGAGAGAATCTTAGATGAGCATGAGATGAGGAAGTGAATCTAAGTAGTCTTCATCAAAAGGAAGAGAAGGAGATGAAAAAACTCTTCCATATCAAGATCCAAGTCAAAAAGACCAAGGTAGATGTTGTATTCGATTTTGTCTCACAATCCAATCTCATAGCAGATGATCTGGTCGAAAAGCTTGGGTTGGAGGTTCATGATCATTCGAGCATGTATCCATTGATATAGGTGAACAAGGATGTAGATATCAAAGTCATTAAACAATGTAAGATCATTTTTTCTATAAGTGTTTATTTTATTGATGAAGTGGAGTTAGATGTAGTACCCCTTTACGTGTGTAGTGTAGTATTTGGAAGCCCCTACATGTATATGAGGGATGTGATCTTCATGTGAAGAGAAAACCAATACCACCTGATCCATGATGGAAAGTCCTACATCATCAATGCACACAAAGGTAAATCGAAGATCTCTCTTGTAAGAGCCAACCAAGCAAAAAAGTTGATGACTTCTAGTAAGAAGTATGTATTGATTTTCTTAAGAGAGAATCAACTAGTGGAGGAATCAGTAAGAGTAAAGGCATCCCTGGGGGGGGTGTAATATCCCCAAGGACAAACCCTTTTGTAATCATGTTTATGAATTGTAAATCATGTTTTGTAGGCTGGTGAGCCGAGTATTGATAAGATGGTAGGCTTATGTGTTTATTAGGCCAAAGAGCCTAAGTTTTAAGGAAAGAATGTATGTTTTGGTATATGTATTATGCAGAAGATTAATAAAAATATAAAAATCATTGTGTGCAGATCGGCCACGAAGAAAGAGTGAGGGGGGACTAAGCTTCCACAGAGTGGGTAAGGGAAAAGGGGTTGAAAGGTTGGAAAGAGAGGATAAGTGTTGAGCCTAGGGGCTAAGCTTGGGGGCTTAAGTCCTTGGGAATAATAATTTATTATTATTCCAAAAGCTATGTGACAAAACATGTTTTTATCCTAAGTTCTCGGAAGGGGAAACGTGTGCAAAATGGAACACAGGTTGATGGAGCGCATGCAGCCTCATGGGCAACATCTATCGGCCCTGACACATGAAATTTAACCCAAAGATTGAGCCATGGAGGGGGTTCATCCTCCATTATGTCGTGAGTTGTTTGAACCGTGATAGTTTGGGAGGTCCTCCGTTTTTGCATCCGTGCTACCAGTTTCCAGATCCTCTCTCTGAAAACTGTTTTCCCCTGCTTTGGAACCTTTGTTGTTTTTACCCTCATGCAATTATGAGAACCAAAACGGGTAAACTGTTATGTGTCTTCTGTGGAACCCAACATAGGGGAAATCGCATGAGCATGTTGTGTCTACCGTCAGGCCGTTGCCATTTTCGGACCTATGCCCATCTATTGTTGCGATTGTCACCCTTTCGGGAAATGAGTTGAAGACTGGTTGAAGAACCGGGTTTTCAGACCCGTGGTAGAAGAGGCATGTTGTCAGGCCTGTGAGCATCTCTCTCCAGGTGAGAGATCTTGCTAGGAAGTGGTTTTCTCCCAGAGTGAGTCCAGCACCAGCTACAGAGCTCTGAGAATTCCTGATCCAGCCTGTTTCTGAGGCCCAAAGATAGAGGTGAAGCATCGATGGACTGTGCTTGTGAAGGTGTATACTCCCAGGTGAAACAGGCATGTGGGGAATGAGAGTCTATTAGTAGTGGGTGCAATAAGGCTCCTAGGGAGAATCCTTCTGGTTGCTCTGTGCAGTTTTTCTTGTAACCTCAGCCTAGTCTATCATTCTCTTACCTTGAGTGGAGCTTAGTCCTAGCTCAGGGGTGACCCACTGTTGAGCGTGATGAGCAGTGAGGTCTAAGGCTGGGAGGTTCGTGGAAGGTCTGCACGTGGTTGGTGGAATTACCACAGTTTCAAAGATAAGTATCATTTTGTGATTAATATTATGCTTTGCATGCATGTGATGCTTATATGTTATCATGTATTCTGTTGTGCATATGAGTTATTGTTAATGTCCTTGTTGATGTATATTAGTAGTAATCATGTGCTTACTCTGTATTGTTTGATTAAATATGTTAATTAGATTTAATATGCATGTTATATATATAAGTATGAGAATGTTTATGCGTGGTAGCGTTGCCTGGCAAGTGGATTGGTGGTCGGGAACGTTACAATATGGTATTAGAGCTTTAGTTTCAACATTGAGCCTAGATGGACCGGATAAGTGGTCTTTGGACCCAAGGTTTCGAGAGGAAATTGTGTCTGGAGGACTAATTTCGAACCTTAGATTGTCTCTGAGTGCCAAGGAGTTACTTGGTCGTGTCACGAAGCTTAGTAGGAATAGCGGTAGAATAAAACTGCATTCGTAGATCATTTGTGCGGAGAAGATTTGGACCATCCAATCCACGTCCAGACACTTAGGAGAGCGCGCAAAAGAGATCAGATCTAGGCCATTAGATCTGAGCATGTGGACCAACAGTCGTTGGATCCAGGGAACATGCACAAGGTTTAAAACCCCTTGGAGCCGCACAGGATTGTGGATATCACAATACACGATGTACCGACTTCGTCAAGATCATACATCAGAGGGACGCGTGGAGAGTGATCAGCCTTTCGCTGACTCGTGGCTTGAAAAGGTCAAAGGGCAAGTTCGTGAGAATTCGTGAATTCGCAATTAGAGCACAACCATTGATCAAGGAGAGATTTGGAACGTTAATTGACAAGGAAGAATTTTGGCATTTTGGGAACCGGGAGAAGTGAGAAGTGCTGACGCACAAACTCCCGAAGCCCGAAATCGTGAAACCCCGATGAACCAAAGTAGTGATTCGGGCTGACGTCACAGAGATGGACGAGGACACATGGGATATGTGCCACATGGTAGTGGGTTCCGAAGGAAAAAGTAGAAGCAGTTCGGTCGGATGGCGTCACCTAGAGTAACGTGGACCTTCTTAAGAGAAACACGTGTCACCCCCCTGGTTGGTGACAGTTGTGATGTGGGCCCAGTGGCTAGAAAGGTAGGAAGTTCAGAAGTCGAGAGTTGGAGAAAGAAGTGAGGGTGAGAGCCTCCAAGATCGAAATCTTGAAACCCCGAAACCTAAAACCCCGAAGTTCCAATTAGAGAACCTTGAGACCTAGCACTTGGTCACGCCCTTGGTTGCGTGGGTTTGGAAACTGAAAGAAAAGGACTAAGGCCTGAGTGCACTACAGAGTCGAGCAGAGCTCGAAAAATTCATGGAAACTGAGTGTTTCTTGAATCAAGTTGTTTATTAATGCTTTGGGAATTGTTAAGGAATAATGACCTAAAAAAATCCAGTTGTTTGCACGTTGTGTTTGCATAAGGTTAACGAGTTCCAAAACTGTTTAGAGCTACCACTGAGTGGAAAGAAATGGAAGAGACTCAAAATGATTCCAGTTCATAGAACGAAGCAAAAGGAATGGTTGTTCAATTGGGAGTTGAAGGATCAAATTCCAATGGCCATGGTGAAGATATAGATAAGGAAGGAAACATGACGAAAATCATTGAAGGATTGCAAAAGGATGCCAAACTCACCAAGCAGATAGCAGAAAGCTCAGAAAAGTTCAGGAAAAACAAGGTGAATTTAACATAAAGATGTTAAAGAGTTTGGAGAGAATAGAAAAGAAATTGGATAAGGAGAGTGACTCGAGCAGAATAGGGAGTCACCAAACTTCTAAGGGAAGAAGGTCAAGGAGTGTAGGTAGACACCATCATCACTCCCAAGGTCACTCCAAGAGAAGGACACACATTAGTTCAAGCCCATCTCCTACCAGAAAGCGCAGGAGATCTCAAGTGGATGAATTGAAGGGAGAGATGAACAAGATTAAGCCTCCTAGGTTTGATGGAGAACATCAGAAGGAGGAATATGTCGAGACACGGTTGCTTGGCATGAGAAAATATTTCCACCTACAGAATTATTCCTCTCATGTAGAAGGAAGAATTGTGATGTATCAACTGAAAGGAAAAGCATCCATGTGGCGGGATCAGCTTGTGCAGGTGCAACACATTAGAGAGAAAGATATCACTTGGAAGGAATTCAAGAGGTATTTCGAGAAGAAATACTTGACTAAGAGATATTATGACAGGAAGACGAAAGAGTTCTTTGAACTCAAGCTAGGCAGCATGACCATTGATGAGTATGAGTGTAGGTTCTTGGAATTGTTGAAGTATGTTCTGTTCATCAAAAAGGAGACTGTCGAGATTCAAAGGTATTTAAGTGGACTACCATCTTCCATTGGGGACAAGATCCAGTATGATGACCCCAAGACCATGGAAGAAACGATAAGAAGAGCGAAATGCTTATACAAACAACGAAGAGAAAATCCTACCTTTCGGAAGGCTTGGGATGAGTAGAAGAAGTTTAAGAAAGAGCAGAGGTAGAAGGGAAACAAACCTCCCTTTTTCAGAAACAGTCCTCAAGGACAGCCAACATTTAGAGAGCCGAGAATGGCTGAAGTAGGGGAACAAAGGCCAAGACAGACACCCATTCAATGTTGGGGCTATCAGGGAAACCATAAGTACAGAGATTTTCCCCACAAAAATGGAAAAGTGAGAGATGTCCATAATGTTCAGCAAGCTGAAACAGTGGAGGACATGGGCAGTAGAATACCAAGGATCTATGCGGCCCTGGACAACAAGCAAGTTGAATTTCAATCGCACATGATTGAAGTACAAGGTATGATCAACAACCATGCCTTTACTATTTTAATTGATTCAAGGGATATCCATAGTTATATAGATCCTAGAGTGGTGGAAAGTTTGCATTTATCGAGAACCAAACATGAAGATTCTTGGTTAGTATAGTTGGCTACAGGAACCAAGAGGAAAGTCACTGAGTTGGTTAGGTCCTATCTTGTGGGCATGAATGGATTGAGCACGAAGGCTGAATTGAACATTCTACCTTTAGGCTCTTATGACTATTTAATTATGATGGACTGGCTGGACCAGCACCATGCCATCCTGGATTGTCGTAACAAGGCATTCACTTGCCTAGATGAGGAGGGGAATCAGAAAAAAGTCCAAGGAATTCCCAGAGTTGTTGCTATCAGAGAAATCTCAGCAATGCAGCTGAAGAAGTGCTACAGAAAAGGTTGTCAATTATTTGCAGCCCGTGTGGAGGAAACAACCAAGGATAAGGTGTCATGTATCGGAGATCATGCGGTACTAAAGGAGTTTGAGGATGTATTCCAGGAGGTACCAAGATTACCTTCGAAAAGAGATATTGACTTCTCTGTAAATTTGATGCCTGGAGAAGCTCCAGTGTTGAAAGTTCCTTACAGAATGAGTACGCCAGAGCTGAAAGAGTTACAATTGCAGCTTGAAGAGCTTCTGAAGAAGGGGTATATACGCTCAAGTGTGTCACCTTGGGGAACCCTGGTTTTGCTTGTGAAGACGAAAGATGGAACGCTAAGATTGTGTATCGATTTTAGAAAATTGAACAAAGTGACTGTAAAGAACAAGTATCCTCTGTCGAGGATTGATGACCTCTTCGATCAATTGAAGGATGTGAATATATTTTCGAAGATAGATCTCAGGTTGGGATATCACCAGGTAAGGATAAAGGATGAAGACATCAACAAGACCACCTTAGAACAAGGTATGGTCATTACGAGTTCACAGTGGTGCCATTTGGTTTGTCAAATGCACCCATTGTTTTTATGTGTCTAATGAATGGTGTATTCAGGGACTATTTGGACAAGTTTGTCATAGTCTTTTTGGATGACATTCTGGTGTATTCCAAGTCGGAGGAAGAGCATGAACAGCATCTAAGGATGGTGTTGCAGGTGCTAAGAGAGCATCAACTGTATGCCAAGTTGAGAAAGTGCTCGTTTTATCAGGAGCAGATCCATTACCTGGGGCATATTATTTCGAAGGATGGGATAGTTGTAGACCCTGAGAAGATTGAGGCCATTAGAGCATGTTCAGCACCAAAGAATGTGACAAAAGTCAAATCCTTTATGGGTCTAGTTGGCTATTACAGAAGATTTATCGCAGGGTTCTCGAGGATAGCTCACCCTATCACTTTCTTGCAAAGGAAGGAGAAGAAGTTTCAGTGGACAGAAGATTGTGAGAAAAGATTTCAGGAATTGAAGCAACTGTTAACCAGTGCTCCAATCCTGAGGATTGTTGATCCAAATGAAGACTTTATGGTGTGCACAGATGCATGCAAAGAAGGACTGGGAGGAGTCCTCATTCAGAATGGATTCGTAATTTGTTATGAATCTAGAAAGTTGAAAGAGAATGAAAGGAACTACACAACTCATGATTTGGAGCTAGTGGCCATCATTCATGCTCTGAGGAAATGGAGAAATTACCTCATGGGGAGGAGGTTTGAATTGAGAACTGACCACAACGGTCTAAAGTATTTGTTTGATCAACCAACCTTGAATGCTAGGCAGAGTAGGTGGTTGGAATTTCTATGTGAATACGATTTTGATATCAAGCATATCAAAGGGAAAGAGAATAAAGTGGTTGATGCACTTAGTAGGAGAGTACACGAATTACATGCTACAGCCATTAGCATGTACCGAACTGATATAAAGAGTAGAATTTTGGAAGCTGCAAGTGCATATTTGCAGTACATGGAGCTGGTAGCAAAGCTACAGCAAGGTGGGATGCCACAGAAAGTAGAAACTTATAAGTTAAAGACTGATGGAATACTTTTGTACAAGAACAGAGTTTATGTGCCTAATGTCCAGGGTTTGAAACTTGCGATTTTGAGAGAAATGCATAACGTGCCTTATGTTGGGCACCCTGGATATCATAAGATTGTGGCAGCAGTCAGGAGCCATTACTTTTGGCCAGGCATGAAGAAAGAGATCGTTGAATACATCACCCAATGTATGGAATGCCAAAAGGTTAAAGTTGAGCATAGGCACCCAGCAGGGTTGTTGCAGCCTTTACCCATTCCTGAGTGGAAGTGGGAGGTAGTGACAATGGACTTCATCACAGGATTGCCCAGAACAGGCAAGCAGCATGATTAAATTATGGTGGTGGTGGACAAGCTTATGAAAGCTGCCCATTTCATTCCGTTAAAGACTACTCACAAGGCAGCGGATGTTGCCGACATCTTTATGAAGGAAGTGGCACGATTGCAATGGATTCCCAAGACAATTGTGTCTGATAGAGACCCAAAGTTCACCTTGAATTTCTGGAAAGGGTTGTTCAAAGGATTCAGAACGAATCTGAATTTCAGCACAACTTACCATCCTGAGTTGGATGGGCAGGCAGAGCGGGTGAATCAAGTGATAGAAGACATACTAAGGATGTATGTGATGGACAAACCATCGAAATGGGAAGACTACCTACACTTGGTAGAATTCGCCTACAACAATGGGTATCAAGCATCATTGAATATGAGCCCATTTGAAGCACTTTATGGAAGAAAGTGCAATACTCCAGTAAGATGGGATAATCCATCCAACATAGCAATACTTGGGCCAGAGTTGCTCAAGGAAATGGAAGAACAGATGATAAAAATTAAGCAAAATTTGAAATTTGCCCAAGATAGGCAAAAAATTTATGCTGATAAAAAAAGAACCCACAGAGAGTTTAAAGTGGGAGATCATGTTTTTATGAAAGTAAAATTCAATAGAAGTTCCCTGAGGCTGGGAAACTGCGCCAAGTTGGCAGCCAGATTTTGTGGGCCATTTGAAATCCTAGAAAGGATTGGGTCAATTGCATATATGCTTGCATTACCTGCATCCATGAGTATACATAATGTGTTTCATGTTTCAATGCTTAAGAAATATATACATGATGTTAATCATGCAATTGATTGGAATGTGATTCAAGTGGAGCAAGAAGGTGTCCTGCAAGTGCATCATGTGCGCATATTGGACCGGAAAAACAAACTGCCCTGTAATCGAGCCATAGGGATTGTAAAGGTCCAATGGACCTGGTACGGTCCTGAGGACGCAACATGGGAGCATGAGGATGCTATGCGGGCAGAATTCCTGCATCTTTTTTAATATTTTGAAAAATCTTGTTGATGTTGTGTGAAAGTTGCACTGAGGACAATGCAAAAATAAGGGGAGGGGATTGTAATATCCCCAAGGACGAACCCTGTTGTAATCATGTTTATGAATTGTAAATCATGTTTTGTAGGATGGTGAGCCGAGTAATGGCAGGCTTATGTGTTTATTAGGCCAGAGAGCCTAAGTGTTAAGGCCAGGATGCTTGTTTTTGTATATGTATTATGAAGAACATTAATAAAAATATAAAAATCATTGTGTGCATAGCAACCACGAAGAAAGAGTGATGGGGGACTAAGCTTCCACATAGTGGGTAAGAGAAAAGGGGTTGAAAGGTTGGAAATAGAGGCTAGGTTTTGATCCTAGGGGCTAAGCTTGGGGGCTTAAGTCCTTGGGAATAATAATTTATTATTATTCCAAAAGTTATGTGACAAAACATGTTTTTATCCTAAGTTCCTGGAAGGGGAAACGTGTGCAAAAAGGAACACAAGCTGATGGAGCGCATGCAACCTCATGGGCGACATGTGTCAACCCTGACATAGGGAATTTAACCCAAAGATTGAGTCGTGGAGGGGGTTCGTCCTCCATTCTTCCGTGAGCTATATGAACCGTGAGAGTCTGGGAGGTCCTTCATTGTTGCATCTGTGCTACCAATTTCCAGATCCTCTATCTGAAAACAGTTTGTCCCTGCTTTGGAACCTCTGTTGTTTTTACCCTCACACAATTCTGAGAACCAAAACGGGTGAACTTTTATGTATCTTATGTGGAACCCAACACCGGGGAAATCGCCTAAGCGTGATGTGTCTAGCATCAGGTCGTTTCCATTTTCAGACCTATGCCCATCTATTGTTGCGACTGTCACCCTTGTGGGAAATGAGTTGAAGACTGGTTGAAGAACCGGGTTTTCAGGCCTGTGGTAGAAGAGGCAGGTTTTCAAGCATGTGAGCATCTCTCTCCAGGTGAGAGAGCTTGCTGGGAAGTGGTTTTCTCCCAGAGTGAGTCCAGCACCAGCTACGGAGCTCTAAGAATTCTCAATCTGATCTTTTGTCGAGGCTCAGAGAGGGAGGTGAAGCACCGATGGAATATGCTTGTGAAGGTGTATACTCTCGGGTGGAACAGGCATGTGGGGAATGAGAGTCTGTTAGTAGTGCGCATAAGAAGGCTCCTAGGGAGAATCCTTCTAGTTTCTCTGTGCAGTTTTTCCTCTAACCTCAGCCTAGTCTAGCATTCCCTTACCTTGGGTGGAGCTTAGTCCCAGCTCGGGGGTGACCCACTGTTGAGCATGATGAGCAGTGAGGTATAACGCTGGGAGGTTCGTGGAAGGTTTGCAAGTGGTTGGTGGAATTACCATAGTTTCAAAGATAAGTATCATTTTGTGCTTAATATTATGTTTTGCATCCCTGTGATACTTATATGTTATCATGTATTCGATTGCGCATATGAGTTATTGTTAATGTCCTTGATGATGTATATTAGCAGTAATCATGTTCTTACTCTGTATTGTTTGATTAAATCTGTTAATTAGATTTAATATGCATGTTATATATATAAGTATGAGAATGTTTCCGCGTAGTAGCGTTGCCCGACAAATGCATTGGTGGCCAGGGACGTTACAGGATGTACCAAAGAAAACAAAAATGGGAGGAGTTGTCGCAGGATATAGAGGAGTGTTGAAATATAGGCAAGTGGAGCACAAAATACAAGAAAGTGGAGCACAAAATACAGTTGTTTCCTAAGAACCCATTACCAAATAGTGGGTTGTATAAACAATTTGTTCCCGGAGCAAACAAAGTGAAGAAACAATTGCAGTAGCTACAGGAGCAGGGAGTAATTCAACCAAGAAATTAACCTTGTGGGTCACCTATCATCATAATAGAAAAGAAGTATGGGACTTGGAGAATGTGTATCGACTATAGAGCTTTGAAAAAGATCACACTCAAGAATTGGTACCCTCTACCTAAGATTCACAATTTGTTAGACTAGTTGCAACATGTCAAGTACTTCAACAAGTTGGATCTCAAATCAGGATACCACCAGGTACGCATTAGTGGATATAAAATTGCATCATTATATAATTTTTCATTTATCTTGGTACTTTATGGGTGGAAAAATTGGAGGAATTGGCTTGCAAGGCCCATTTTAGTGGCAGATCCCAATTTTGATATTTGGGGTCTGAAACCTTCCAGATTCATTTTGATGGATCAAATGGAATTTGTTTGGATCAAAAGTTTGAAAACATAGCTCGTTTCCCCTTGAAATTGTTCTACACGCTGAGACCTTTCCAACAACGTCAAAAGCACCTCAATCATAGTTTGTATGCAAAAGTTATGCCTCTCGCAAGTTGACCTACCTTATTAAACACCATGGTATGAGTGGATGCCACGTCAACGCCCATTACTCACACATGTGGGGATAGACACGTGTGGACTTTCAAGAATATTCTATAAGGTCCAAAACCTTATAACTAATTGAGGTTTGAGGATGCAAAAACCCTAACCCTAGATGGTTATTCGGCTATGTTAAATATCGATCCACCATGAAGAGAAGAGGTTCCATTCTTTAGCATTGTAATTTTTCCATAGTTTAGAAGAACATCTAGGAGTGGGATTTTGAAAGCATAATAGAGGAGGTAAGAGATTATGCAGCAGCCATACAGGCCACAGTGAGTGCCTCTTTCTTTGTATTTTTATTTCATAATTGAAGAAAAGACAGCATAGCGTAGTCCTCACCTTCTAGTTGGGTTTTCTCTCATTTTGGGTTTCCCGAGATACATCTTGTGTTCATTGTGTGGATGGCGTGTTCAATAGATTTGTTCTTTTATTTTTGTGTTTCAATTATTTTCAAAAATCTAAGAAATAATCTAGTGATAATTAATCTGGGATCTAAGAAAATAAATTGCATAATCTAAGATTTCATAATATTACAAGATTTGTTGTGACGAATTGTTTCATTGGAATATCCACGGTAGTTTATGAATCAAATTCCATCAATTGCATTGACTTCATAGGCCCCAAAAACTTCCAAGAATATTCTTCCAAGATTCCAAACTCAATTTCAAGGACAACCAAAAATGTGTGCAAAGGCCCTGAGAGGGCTCAAGTTCAGATCTTCTATGGAATGTTGCTTCCCTAAAATAAAAGTTTCTCTATGCATATTTCATCCATGCTATATGGTCTTTGATCCAAATTACTAGTGTTACTAATATTTTTACCCCAAAATCTGTTTTTTAATCACGAAATAGGCATTCAAGCGCTAAATGCACCTGTGGGGTAAACATGATTAAATCTATTGTTTGATAAAAAAAACTCAACCGATAGGCTTGAAATGGTTGAGGAGGAGGATGATGATCTTATAAGAGGTTAGAAACATTACTCATGGGCGTGGTTTCATCCAATTCATTCATTTTTCCACCTTGCAAGTTCTTTCCCCAATGCTTGTTATTGTGTATTCGGTGTCAATACCATGAATCTCTTGATGCACATTACAAGTTGCAAAGTTATGATATTTATTCATTGGAAATAGCCAAACACCACTTCTATATGCTTAGATAAATTATTCATCATAGTTTGATTCCATTTGCATTCGCATATGACACTTGCTCATTCCTCGCTCATTGATAGAATAACTTGGCCACTCATGCAATCTCGTGTCTTTTGTTCAAGCGTTATGAATATGACTTTTCTTTCATTATCATGCCATGAAAACAAGGTATGATAACCTACGCAAAAAGACATGGAAGCACATTAAACCCGAAAATCACATAAGCCATCAAACCATCAAATGTGTCAATGGGTTAGGACAAGCATGCAAGAGTAAGATCATGCAAGCAAGATGCCATTTGAATCAATCATGTGTAATCCAACAATGAATATTTTTCAAATCACAAGATAAAATACATCAAATGAGACCAACCAAGTTCAAGAGATATGAAGGGAAAGCAAAGTTTCACTCCAACACAAGGAGAAATGACCGATTAGTATCTTTAACTCCCATGTATCTCACAAGACATTCATTAAAGTAAAATGAATCGATAAATGTACATTTGAAGATGAAACTAAATGTAAAATATTTGAAAGAAAAGGAGGGCCCAAAATTTTGTCGACTTGGGGCTAGTTGAGGCCTCAACACCAATAAACATTGATAATATAACTATTTGTGTTTAAAACAATGTTTGATAATAGAACCAATTTTTGACATTTATTTTATGTTTTTTCTTTTACATCAATTTTAAGAAGGGCAGGGGATTTCCTTAAATCTTATAAAATAACCAACAACCCATGATACATCAACACCACCCTAAATACCCCTAGGCATGTGAATTTTGAGAACATTTGTGACCCAACAAATAGAAATAGAATGCCCCCAAAGTTTGCCCACTTGTAGCAATTAGACACACCTTTCTAACAACCATAATTTGATTGTATTTGATTGGTTTAGAAGTTGTTTTCAATGATCTAAAAAATGTCATGACTAAGACAAGGATGGAGGGACTCGAAATGATTCGTATTTGGACCAAAATGGCACACTTACTAGCGCTCCTAACTAGCTTAGAGTTTTTAGGACCAAACATATCATAGGATAATACCCAGGGGATGAACATGTCAATCTCAAACCTCCCTTATAGCAATAACACACACATGGGAAATGACACTTGATGTTTATCACCATTATCCAATCGAGCAAAACACAATTGTCTCTAACTCATTAATGTATAGCTCCACTCTCAAGATATACATCATCACTTTTAAATTTGGTGAATAAATGTGGATGGATAATATGATGGAAAATAACCCTTGAAAGTTGAAATATAGTACCCAAAGGTAACAATACAAGAACAAAGTTGATACAAGCATATGATAACCAATTCTAAATCCAAGCCTATTGTTCGCGTTCGAATCGTCACCGGGTGAGCAAAAATAGGAACGCTAGCATGCCCTGTTGGGCTTGGCAAGGCAGAACAGGATGTTGTGGAGCAAAAGGGTTAATATAAACAAAAACAAACTATAATCTAACTATGAACTGA
>SNQJ01S0048264.1:0-11958 GCA_010110895.2 Picea sitchensis | reverse complement strand
TTCTTAACATGTGATCTTCATGTGAAGAGGAAACCAGTACCACCTGATCAAGGATGGAAAGTCCTGCATCATCAATGCACACAAAGGTAAATCGAAGATCTCTCTTGCAAGTGT
Source organism: Picea sitchensis (assembly GCA_010110895.2). Classification (NCBI taxonomy): domain Eukaryota; kingdom Viridiplantae; phylum Streptophyta; class Pinopsida; order Pinales; family Pinaceae; genus Picea; species Picea sitchensis. Next base: position 11,844 of record SNQJ01S0048264.1, on the reverse strand, counting down.
CAACCAAGCAAAAAAGTTGATGAGTTCTAGTAAGAAGTATGTATTGATTTTATTAAGAGAGAATCAGCTAGTGGAGGAATCGGTAAGAGTAAAGGAATCCCTGGGGGGATGTACCAAAGAAAAACAAAAGTGGAGGAGTTGTTGCAGGATATAGAGGAGTGTTGAAATAAAGGGAAGTGGAGCACAAAATATAGTTGTTTCCCGAGAACCCATTACCAAATAGTGAGCTGTATAGACAATTTGTTCCTGGAGCAAACAAAGTGAATAAATAGTTGCAGTAGCTACAGGAGCAGGGAGTAATTCAACCAAGCACTTCATCTTGTGGGTCACCTATCATCATAATACCAAAGAAGGATGGGACTTGGAGAATGTGTATCGACTATAGAGCTTTGAACAAGATTGCACTCAAGAATTGGTACCCTCTATCTAGGATTGACGATTTGTTAGACTAGTTGCAACATGTCAAGTACTTCAACAAGTTGGATCTCAAATCAGGATACCACCAGGTACGCATTAGTGGATATAGAATTGGATCATTATATATATTTTTATTTATCTTGGTACTTTCTGGGTGGAAAAATTAGAGGAATTGGCTTGCAAGGCCCATTTTAGTGGCAGGTCCCAATTTGGAGATTTGGGGTCTGAAACCTTCTAGATTTGTTTTGATGGATCAAACGCAATTTTTTTGGATCAAAAGTTTGAAAAAATAGCGCGCATCCCCCTTGACATTGTTCTGCACATTGAGACCTTTCCAACAACGTCAAAATCACCTCATTCGTAGTTTGTATGCAGAAGTTATGCCTCTCGCAAGTTGGCGTACCTTTTTAAACACCATGGTATGAGTGGATGCCACGTCAACGCCCATTACTCACACATGTGGGGATAGACACGTGTGGAATTTCAAGAATATTCTATAAGGTCCAAAACCTTATAACTAATTGAGGTTTGAGGATGCAAAAACCCTAACCCTAGATGGTTATCCGGCTATGTTAAATATCGATCCACCAGGAAGAGAAGAGGTTCCATTCTTTAGCATTGTAATTTTTCTATAGTTTAGAATAACATCTGGGAGTGGGATTTTTAAAGCATAATAGAGGAGGTAAGAGATTATGCAGAATCCATACAGATCACAGTGAGTGCCTCTTTCTTTGTATTTTTGTTTCATAACTAAAGAAAAGACAGCATAGCGTAGTCCTCACCTTCTAGTTGGGTTTTCTGTCGTTTTGGGTTTCCCGAGATACATCTTGTGTTCATTGTGTGGATGGTGTGTTCATTGGATTTGTTCTTTTATTTTTTTATTTCAATTATTTTCAAAAATCTAAGAAATAAGCTAGTGATAATTAAGCTGGGATATAAGAAAATAAATTGCATAATCTAAGATTTCATAATATTACAAGAATTGTTGTGATGAATTGTTCCATTGGAATATCTGTGATAGTTTACAAATCAAATTCCATCAATTTCATTGAATTCATAGACCCCAAAAACTTCCAAGAATATTCTTCCAAGATTCCAAACTCAATTTCAAGGACAACCAAAAATGTGTGCAAAGGCCCTGAGAGGGCTCAAGTTCAGATCTTGTATGGAGTGTTGCTTCAGTAAAATAAAAGTTTCTCTATGCATATTTCATCCATGCTATATGGTCTTTGATCCAAATTACTAGTGTTGCTAATATTTTACCCCAAAATCTGATTTTTAATCATGAAATAGGCATTCAAGCGCTAAATGCACCTGTGGGGTAAACATGATTAAATCTATTGTTTGATAAAAAAAACTCAATCGATAGGCTTGAAATGGTTGAGGAGGAGGATGATGATCTTATAAGAGGTTAGAAACATTACTCATGGGCGTGGTTTCATCCAATTCATTCATTTTTCCACCTTGCAAGTTCTTTCCCCAATGCTTGTTATTGTGTATTTGGTGCCAATACCATGAATCTCTTGATGAAAATTTACAAGTTACAAAGTTATGATATTTATTCATTAGACATAGCCAAACACCACTTTTATATTCTTAGACACATTATTCTTCATAGTTTGATTCCATTTTCATTCGCATATGACACTTTCTCATTCATCGCTCGTTGATTGAATAACTTGGCCACTCATGCAATCTTGTATCTTTTGTTCAAGCGTTATGAATATGACTTGAATTTCATTATCATGCCATGAAAACAAGGTATGATAACCTATGCAAAGAGACATGGAAGCACATTAAACCCAAAAATCACATAAGCCATCAAACCATCAAATGTGTCAATGGGTTAGGACAATCATGCAAGAGTGAGATCATGCAAGCAAGATGCCATTTGAATCAATCATGTGTAAGAAAACAATGAATATTTTTCAAATCACAAGATAAAATCCATCAAATGATACCAACAAAGTTCAAGAGATATGAAGTGAAATCAAAGTTGCACTCCAACACAAGGCTAAATGACCAATTAGTATCTTTAACTCCCATGTAGCTCACAAGACATTCATTAAAGTAAAATGAATCAATAAATGCACATTTGAAGATGAAACTAAATGTAAAAGATTTGAAAGAAAATGAGGGCCCAAAATTCTGTCGACTTGGGGCTAGTTGAGGCCTCAACACCAATAAACATTGATAATATAACTATTTGTGGTTAAAACAATGTTTGATAATAGAACCAATTTTTGACATTTATTTTATGTTTTTTCTTTTACATCAATTTTAAGAAGGGAAGGGGATTTCCTTAAATCTTATAAAATAACCAACAACCCGTGATACATCAACACCACCCTAAATACCCCTAGGCATGTGAATTTTGAGAACATTTGTGACCCAACAAATAGAAATAGAATGCCCCCAAAGTTTGACCACTTGTAGCAATTAGACACACCTTTCTAATAGCCATAATTTGATTATATTTGATTGGTTTAGAATTTGTTTTCATTTATCTAAAAAATGTCATGACTAAGACAAGGATGGAGGGACTCGAAATGATTCGTATTTGGACCAAAATGGCACACTTACTATTGCTCCTAACTAGCTTATATGTTTTAGGACCAAACATATCATAGGAAAATACCTAGGGGATGAACATGTCAATCTCAAACCTCCCTTATAGAAATAAAAAACACACATGGGAAATGACACTTGATGCTTATCACCATTATCCAATCGAACAAAACACAATTGTCTCTAACCCATTAATGTATAGCTCCACTCTCAAGATATACATCATCACTTTTAAATTTGGTGAATAAATGTGGATGGATTATATACATCATCACATCTCTCTTATTCCAATATTGTTTTCCATCTCCCTGATTATCGGTGTTCTTGAAAACTTTTCCTTCGTCTTTCTTTGTCTTACTGACAAGGGATAAGTTATCATCAGTTGCACCTCATACCTGCTTTCCATATCTGGACTCTCTACGAGTCTCCTTTTGAATGAAATCATCCCAAAGTCTCTCCCACTTCGGACATTTCTCTCTGGAGCGGATGCCCATGATGAATGGTTCCCATGCATTGGGGAACCCATTCAGAGAAATATTCTCTAATTCTGCATCAGGGATTGTCTCTCCTACAGTTGCAAGTTGGTCATGGATATGTTTGATCCTCATAAGGTAACTGGTTACATTTTCTGAAGTGAAAATTCTTCATTCTATGAGTTTGGTTTTAAGGATCATTTTATGACTCATATTTTCACTTTGAAAGAGTAACACAAGGGCATCAAGCATCTCCTTAGAACTAGTATTTTCTACAAAACGTGGGATTAGATGATCTTTGATGGCTTCAAGGATCACCATCTACGCCTTTATATCATTGGTATCCCATGCTTCCTGCACTGCAAGGTCTACCACTAATTGTGTACCCCCTAAGGTCTATGTTGGAGTTGGAGGAGGGTTGGTCATGACTTCCCACAAGTCTTGTTCCTTCAAGATCATTGAGATTCTTTCTTTCCAAGGAAAAAATTTTGAAGCCCCATCTAGTCGATCCTCAACCTTCACACTAGTTACTGAAATGGTTGTTCTAAGCTTTGTCCTTTAACCTTGTTGAAGTAATATACATTGAATACAATAGATATTATTTTCTCTCAGAGAAAGAGCTCTGATACCATGTTATTTTCTTTAAAATCAGCTAACTAAGTAAACATATAAAATCTAATTACTTTGTTGAAATTATTAACTCTTGCATGCAACAGAAAATGACAAAAACAATCACACACAGTACACAATTATTCATGCTCTTCCATATCAGTTCTTCATTCAAATAACTTTGAAACTTACAAGAGCTCCCCTCACAAGGAAAATGGATCTAAGAAATAAAAACCACAAATCCAAATCTATAAACTTGTTACACCATAGTGCCTCAATTCACATGCTACCAATCATTGAGGTCATCCGTGAAAATCTATACAGATATGTACCTATTGTAATAAATGTGGTTGTCTTGGAATATGTGTAACCCACTGTAATAAATGTGACATGTTGCTAACACGTGCAACTATTCGTATGGATCTACTACTGTGGATATATTGTATGTTGCCTTTGGATGCATTTCCCCCTGCCTTGTTATGTGTTCTCCCTCCTTTGCATGTGTGTGACATGTTTCCTCTTTCTCGCCAATGCTAAAAAAATCAAATCTGATTTTTTTCTCCTCCACCTCACATAACTTGTGAAAATGAATTATCTCATGTCTTTTCATTTACCTCTTTGTCTTTTCTATTTTTTACTTGAGCCATTTAACCAATATCAATGGTTTAGATTAGATCATGAGATCAGTGACTCTCTTTTAATTAAATCATTAAGTAACTTCAGCTTAGCCACTTTATTAATTAAAATTAACTTTAATAAAAGACATTCACTTTATTAATAAATTAATAAAGTGAACTCTAGGAAAGGTATAGGATACATTTAATGATTATTTCCACAAGTAGACACCCTTTCGGAAATACATGTTCAACCTACAAACACTAACACATTGAAGCCTTCAAATCTCTGGTTTCCACCATTCGAAAAATGGTTAAGCACCCTCCCTCCTGATTTGTCAAGAAGATGGATGAAATCCCAAAGGTTCTAGTGCACGCCTCTTCTTTGAGAAATATTTCCTTAAGGTTTTATTTGAATGGTCTCATTGTCCAGTTCGCTGGGATATGTCCCTCTCCGCGCACCATGACTCTTTGGGTGGATAAGAACTAGAAACCCCTCATCCAAGGGCATATCTCAACTTCCTTATGTGGCAAGGGTTTCTTTGCTTTTACATTTGAGTTCAAGAACGACAGAGATAGCATCTTCAGAAGCATCCCCTACTTCATGGGGTCTAGGGGAATATATCTCAACCGCTAGACCCCCAACTTTTTCCCTAACAATGACATCCCTTCAGTGGTCCATGTCTTGGTTCGCCTCATGTACCTGTCGTTGCATTGTTGGAACGATGAGACTATCATAAGTGTAGGAAATACCCTTGGTCGCTATATTGATTGAGCCAAACCACGATATGGCCTCTAGGCCTGCACACACATTTGTGTGGAGGTGGATCTTGAAGCCATCCATCTTTCACTAGATAACTGGAACTATATTCAACAGGTAGACTGTGAGAAACTTACCTTCAAGTGCAAGGATCTCATAAATACGATCATTTTTCGAAAAATGACCCTAAGGCTTAGCCAATCACATCCCCTGATGGAGACCGGGATCAATGGAAGCTCCCCAAAAATAAAAGAGGGTCAGGTAATCAAGGTAATCAGTCACTCCCGGATAAATCCCCAATGAAAAACACTCATGGTCCCTCGACCCCTCAGTGGGCAGCAGGCACGGGAGGATGTGGCTCGTCTACAAGAAACAACGGCTATGTTTCTCTTTCAAATATTGAAGATGCCTCAAGATAAATTTAGGAAAACCCTAATGTAGAAGAGGATAACCCTCAATTATAGGATGAAATCCCCTCATCTTCCCCGTGGGCCCAGCTCCCCCCATCACCCCACTCTAAAATCCTTGTGAGTCTCATTTCGATTCCTCGACAGAAATCGGGCATTCTACTCATTCTTGAGGAGGATTCTCAAGATGGATCCAAGAATGATTTGGGCCATGACTCAGGGATGAATTTTCATGTCAAAAGGGTGAGCAGAAAATTGAATCACCATAAAAGGGAGGATACAAAGGACAAAGAAAAAAACCTCAGGATTAAGACTACATTGGAAAGCATTCTCAAGAAGGAATCAAAAGGAAACAAAGGACAGAGCAACTTTGTGCCCCCTAAGGGGCGGGGGGGAATCCATAGGTAAATGATTAAAATCGTCTCCTGGAATTGTATATTAGGCTTAGGGAACAAGGAAAATATGGAATCAATGAAACATTTAATCAAATCAGAAAAGCCTCAAATAATTTTAATTGAGGAGACTAAAATGAAGGACTCCTTAATCCTTCAAAAAAGTAACTATGTCTAGAAACACAATAAGGGGGTCATGGTTAGCGTTATGGGTGCCTCTAGTGGTCTCTGTACCCTAGGGTTTCCTTCGCAAATTTAGTTGGTGGAATGACATGCAACTAGGCACTAGTTATTAGTCAAGCTATTCCACCTCTCCTCAGGTAAGTTATTTAATTTTTTTAATGTATACATTCCTAATCACTATTAGGAAAAATTGGAATGTTGGCACTCTTTAATATAGATTCCTAGCCGTGGATTCAGTGAAAATTGTATCGTGGCCGAGGATTTCAATACCACTCTTCACCAAAGTGAAAAGAGAAGGGGTTTTATTATAAGAGAACCTTGTAGGGAAAGGATGGAAGATCCCATCTCATCTTTGGATCTCACCGACATTCCTCCTTCTAAAGGCAGCTTCACCTGGTCTAATCGCAGGGTGGGTCCTAGTCACATTGCATCCATATTAGACCCTTTCTCAAATCATAGTTCATTCCTGACAAATTCTTCGTCCTTTTCCTCTGCCATTCTCCCTTGGGTGGGATCTGATCATCGTCCCATTGCCCTCTTGTTCTCAGAAGCTAAATATCTAGGCCCCACTCCTCCTCGTTTCAACCCCCTTTGGTTCAATGATCGTTCTTTTCTCCCCTGGTCTCTAGGGTCTAGAGTTGTTGGGTTGTTGAGTCCCCTATCCATATCTGGGAGAAAAAACTAATTGCTCTAAAAAAGGCCCTTAAGGAGTGGGAAAAGTATAAATTCAAAGCGTCGGTCAGAGAGATATAGGAATTTCAAGAACAGTTGGAAAGGATCATAGACAAGATTGAGGAAGGACCGGTCTCTCCGGACTTGCTAAAAGAAGAGAAAGAGACTTATAAAAATTTGCAATCAGCCCTAAAAAAGGAGGAATAAATGTGTAGACTTAAATCTTGTAGCCTCTAGCTTAAGGCAGGAAACAGAAACACAACTTTCTTCCATCGTCAATTTAAAGCTTGAAGACTAATGAACAATTTTGAAGAGATCAAAACAGCGTATGGAGAGACCCTCTCTTCCTTCGTATAAATCAATAAGGAAACCTCCAATCACTATGGAGATCTATACTCTAAATCAGGGAAAATAGATTCTAATCAAAGAGAGAAAATATTATCTTTCACCCCACACCTGGTCAAACCAGAGGAGAATTCCAAGCTCATTCGGCATGTATCAGAGGAGGAAATACTAGAGACGATTCATAAATTTGAATTGGAAAAGGCACCAAGGCCAAATGGATTTTCAACTCATTTCTATAAAAAAATGTTGGTCTATAATAAAATTTTATTTGATAAGAATGGTCCAATATGTTCATAGATCGTCCAATATGGGAGGTGTGACGAACTCTACCTTCTTGGCCCTAATCCTTAAGCATAGGAATGCCTTTTCCTTCTCCAGGTTCAAGCCCATCTCCCTCTATAACATCTCCTTCAAAATAATGACCAAAATCGTCACGAACAAGCTCCAATTGGTCCGTCATAAGCTCATCTCACCTAACCAAGGGGGGTTTGTGGAAAAAGCATAGATATGGGACAACATAGTGTTAGTGAAAGAAGCAATTAACTCCAGCAAAGTCAGGGGAGAGAAAGTTATGATCATAAAAATAGACATGGAAAATGCATTTGATAGAGTTTCTCATAGTTTTCTTTTGGAAGTCCTACATAAATGTGGTTTTAGTCCAGAATTCATTTGGTGGATTGAAGCATGTATAAGCAGCCCATGGATTTCTCCTTTGATAAATGGCTTCCCTACCAAATTTTTCAAAGATTACAGAGGCCTCAAGCAAGGTTTCCCACTCTCCCATCTTCTATATATATTGATGGTTGAAGCCCTTGGTCAGAGACTAGAATATGAGAGAAGAGTCGGAAATATCCCAGGGATTAGAATTGTGAAAGGGTAAAATAGGATAAATCACTCTCAATTCATGGATGACATCTTACTTTTGTGAGGTTCCTCCTCAGTCATGGTGGCACACTTTAAAGAAATCCTAGGTCAATTCATAGAAGCTTCAGGGGGACTAGTAAAAAATTAAAAAATGCCACTTGTATGCTTGGAATGTGAGTGCTCGCTCTCTCAATGTCATCTCCAAGGTGATCCACTTCCATTTTTTGCCAAACTGGAGGACCTTCCAATACAGGGGATCCCCATTTATCTTCACTCCATCTTCTCGGAAAAATGGTCCTCAATCTTCTCTAAAATCAAAGAAAAATTAACCATATGGGGGGCACATTGGTTGAATCATGTTGGTACTCTTATGTTGGTCAAGGCGATTCTCTCTACTCTTTCAATCTTCCGGTTCTCCTCCCTTCTGGCCCCTATTGGGGTTAAAAAGGTGTTAGCTCAAGAGATTCAGAAATTTCTATGGCAAGGAGACAAGACTAATCATAAACGATTTCATTTTTTCAACGAGCTCACTGTGTGGGCCTTAAAATCCTATGGGGGTTTAGGAATAAAAGATCCCATGTTGGTAAACATAGCGTTGGGCACAAAAATTCTATGGAGATTGATTTAAGGTAAATTTGACTAGTGGAAAAAGGCCCTCCTTTTCAAACACTTTTCAAGAGATTGCCTCCACAAGTTGGACAACCCCCCTCTCCCTCAGATTGGTTCTCAGGTTTGGAAGCTACTCCAAGCCTCACTCCCACTCATCTGTGGCCATATTACCTGGATCTGTAGGAATGGAAGCCACGTTTATTTGTTACAAGACAACATCATGGGGAACCCCCGCTCATTCAAGAATTGGCCCTTGCCCACCTTAGAGACTAGTTGCTGAAAAATCAGAAATTCACTCTTTTGACATCTCTCGTTGGTGCAATATCTCAGGTCTTTGGAAAGGTTGGGATCTAGGGGGGCGCTAGAGAATAAAAGGGAGTTGGTTGGAGATCTGGTCTCAAAACTCCATGGGGTAGCTCCTTGCCACATCGAGGAAAAGGATGAAAGAGGATGGGGAGACCAAGAATATATTGTCAGTAAAGGGTATTAATTCCTCCTTCATCAGTCCAAATTAAAGGGAAAATATAAATACTGGACTAATATTTGGCACCAGAATGGCCTCCCGAAAGTTAATATTTTCTATTGGACCCTTTATAATGAATGTGAAACTATCTCACACTTGTTTCTGGAGTGCGCAATTGTCAGAGAGATTTGGCATCTCATCCTGCAAGGACTCAGCCACAGAATATATTGGCCAGAATCGGTCAGGCCTCTTCTCAAAAAATGGCATGCTTATTATATGGGTTCTTTTCGCCACAAGACAATTTTCAAAAGACTTTGGATGGCTCTCCCCAAGTTTGCATGCTCGCAAATATGGATTGCAAGGAACAATACCATATTTAGAGAAGAAGCTTCTCACCTTAGTGTGGTCATGAACAAAGAAATATCCCAAATATAAGAGTTATTTAACTCTCGAAGACTCAAGCTCGCCACCCCCAACCTATGGATCCTCAAGAGGAGTGGTTCAACAAGTTTCGTCTTTAGATATCTATTCAGCCTTCAGCACTGCCCAGATTACACTAGCAGCTTCAACTCTCTCAACCTGAATTTCATTGGTGGATTTCCTCCTATAAATCATATACCCTATGTTTTTATGGTGCTTCCAAAAGAAACCATGGGGTGGCAGGTGTGGGAAGAGTTATTCTCAGCCCCAACAGAAAAATTGAACTCAATTTTGCATGGAACCATGGACAAGTCTTCTAATAACCAAGCAGAGGCTTACACCTTGCCCCAAGGAGTTCAAATAGCCAAGGAGAACCATATTCAACATCTTACCATCCTTGGAGACTCCAGAAACACAATTAGTACTTCATGCAATGTTCCTCACTGGAGAATGTGCATCTCGGATCCATTATCATGCGAATTAGGCACACCCTCAAGGTTATTCCACAAGTCTCATTTTATCACATACTCCGAGAAAACAATGGACCAACTGACACGCAATCCAACCTAGCCACCACCTTGGAAAAAGGTGTTAGAAAAATAGGATCGCGGAGCAATAAAATAAAACAAATGCGTAAATAAAACACAGAAGATACACAATAAATATACATATAAAATAGATATGTATAACATAATAATTAATTAATAAATAATAACTATTAATAATAATAGTACATGACTATTGGTTAAGGGCACCCTTGCGTGGGTATATAAACGAGCCCCCATTCTCAATTGTATATCATCTTATCTATTCATATTTTATACATTATTCCTACATGGATTATTATGTTATATTCCAAATATTTTTTATAATTCTTTTGTGAGAGAACAACGTGTCCAGGAGTTGGAGCAAGAGAATCAAGATCTCAGGAAGAAATTATCAGGAAATGATGAAGAAGCTTCTCATTTGAGGAACCTTAATCAAAAATTTCTTGAACAAATTAAAAAGATGAAAGATGAAAAGCCAGAGAATCGAAATATTATAAATAAAGTCGTAAAATCAGAAGATGAAGAAGAAATTTCACGCCTAAGCGTTCATAATCAAAATTTACTAACACAAATTAAAAAGTTGAAGCATGATAAGAAGACTTTATAAGAAAATATAGATCGCAAAACATCATTAGTTGATAAGGAAACGATGACAGACCCAATCAAACTTACAACTCAAAAGGAGGCAAATCCAATGGATGTAAAGAATTTTTCAAATGTCGAGGTACAAACAAGCCAAAGATATGAAGAAAACTCAACTCCAAAAGTTAATCAAGGAAAAGATACAAGTATACAAAGTAAAGATCAAGTTGTGAGGATGCCTTATCGACATCCTAATCACAAAAGTCGATACTTCAAACAATCAATGTATCAAAAAAAACAAATAACCGCTATGTCGAAGAATATTACTTCCACTACAAGTGTGGGTCAAAATAGAAGCTATCATGGGAGTAGAAATGTATCAAGTTCTTTCCAAGAACCCTATAAAAACCCAAATCCCCAGAAGATCGAATTAGGATGGGCACACTCCTTTACAATTCGACAGTTATGCTTAGTGCTTAGAAGATCTTATCGTCTCAGGTCCTCAACGATTACTAACTCAATAATGAAGTATGAGACAATAATTACAAGCTAGAGAAAGAGATAAGTCTTACATAAAGTATGCTTTGAGGACAAAGCATTTTTAAGGGGAAGGCAATGTTATGAACATAAATATACATATAAAATAGATAGTCATAACATAATAATTAATTGATAAATAATAACTACTAATAATAAAAGGACATGTCTCAAAGGAAATGACTATGGGTTAAGGGCACCCCTGCATGGGTATATAAACAATCCCTCATTCTCAATTGTATATCATCTTATCTATTCATATTTTATACATTATTCCTGTTGGATCATGTTGTCATTGATGCCAATGGTTTGATTGATTGATGTCAAGTGATTCATTGATGTCAAAGGATTGATTGATTGATGATTGATGTAATATAATAT
>SNQJ01S0048263.1:36663-79381 GCA_010110895.2 Picea sitchensis | reverse complement strand
TATGCAACTGGCCCAATCCTTTCTAGGATTTCAAATGGCCCACAAAATCTGGCTGCCAACTTTGAACAGTTTCTCAGCCTCAGGGAACTTCTATTGGCATTCACTTTTAGGAAAACATGCTCTCCCACTTTAAACTCTCTCTCTATGGGTTATGTTCTTATCAGTATAAATTTTTTGCCTGTCTTGGGAAACCTTTAAATTCTGCTTAATCTTCAGCATTTGTTCTTCTATTTTCTTAAGCAACTCTGGCCCAACTACTTTTTTATCAGTTGGGTTATCCCATCTTACTGGAGTGTTGCACTTTCTGTCATAAAGTGCTTCAAATGGGCTCATCTTCATTGATGCTTGAAATCCATTGTTGTAGGCAAATTCTACCAAGTGTAGGTAGTATTCCCATTTAGATGGTTTATCCATCACATACATCCTTAGCATGTATTCTATCACTTGGTTCACCCTCTTTGTCTGCCCGTTAGACTTAGGGTGATAGGTTGTGTTGAAGTTCAGATTCGCTCCAAATCCTTTGAAAAATCCCTTCCATAACTTTGAGGTAAATTTCGGGTCCCTTTCAGACACAATTGTCTTGGGAATATCATGCAATTGTGTTATTCCCTCATAAAAATATCAACAATGTTAGCTGCCTTGTGAGTAGTCTTTAGTGGAATAAAATGGGCAGCTTTCGTAAGCTTGTCCACCACCACCATGATTGAATCATGCTGCTTACCGTTTCTGGGAAATCCTGTGATGAAATCCATTGTCACCACTTCCCACTTCCACTCAGGAATGGGTAAAGGATGTAGCAACCCTGTTGGGTGTCTGTGCTTAGCTTTAACCTTTGAGACTCCATACATATGGCGATGTATTCAACAATATCTCTCTTCATATCTGGCCAAAAGTAATGGATCTTGACTGCTGCCACAATTTTCTGATATCCAGGGTGCCCAACATAAGACACATTATGCATTTCTTTCAAAATCATAAGTTTCAATTCCTTGACCTTAGGTACATAAATTATGTTCTTGTACATAAGTGTTCCATCGGATTCCAATTTATAATTCTCCACTTTCTGTGGCATCATACCTTGTTGTAGCTTTGCTACCAAATCCCGGTACTGCAAATCTGTATTTGCAGCCTCCGAAATTATTCCTTTAATATCATTTCAGTACATGATAATGGTTGTAGAATACAATTCATGCGCACTTCTGCTGAGTGCATCAAACACTTTGTTCTCTTTTCCTTTGACATGCTTGAAATCAAAGTCATATTCACAAAGAAACTCCAACCACCTACTCTGCCTAGCATTCAAGGTTGGTTGATCAAACAAATACTTCAGACCATTATGGTCTATCCTTAGCTCAAACCTCTTTCCGATGAGGTAATGCATCCATTTCTTTAGAGCATGCACTATGGATGACAACTCCAAATCATGAGTGGCATAGTTCTTTTCGTGATCTTTCAGCTTTCTAGACTCACAACATATTACAAATCCATTCTGACTGAGGAATCCTCCCAGTCCTTCTTTGCATGCATCTGTGCACACTACGAAATCTTCATTCGGATCTGCAATCCTTAGGATTGGAGCACTAGTTAACAATTTCTTCAATTACTGGAAGCTTTTCTCACATTCTTCAGTCCACAAAAACTTCTTCTCCTTCTTTTGCAAGGAAGTGATAGGGTGAGCTATCCTTGAGAACCCTGCAATGAACCTTCTGTAATAACCAGCTAGACCCATAAAGGAACTGAATTTTGTCAAATTATTTGGTGTTGACCATTCTCTGATGGCTTTAATATTCTCAGGATCTACAACTATCCTATCCTTCAAAATAATATGCCCCAAGTAATGGATCTGCTCCTGATAAAATGAGCACTTGCTCAACTTGGCATACAGTTGGTGCTCTCTTAGAACCTGCAACACCATCCTCAGATGTTGGTCATGCTCTTCCTCTGACTTGGAATACACCAAAATGTCATCCAGGAAGAATATGAAAAACTTTTCTAGATAGTCCCTGAATACACCATTCATCAGACACATAAAAATAACAGGTGCGTTCGACAACCCAAACGACACCACTGTGAACTCATAATGACCATACCTTGTTCTAAAGGCAGTCTTGTTGATGTGTTTATCCTTTATCCTTACCTGGTGATATCCCAAGTTGAGGTCTATCTTCAAAAATATGTTTGCATCCTTCAACTGATCGAAGAGGTCATCAATCCTCGGCAGAGGATATTTGTTTTTTAGAGTTACTTTGTTCAATTGTCTGAAATCGATACACAATCTCAACGCCCCATCCTTATTCTTCACGAACAGGGTCAGGGCACCCCAAGGTGACACGCTTGGGCATATATACCCCTTCCTCAAGAGATCCTCAAGCTGCAATTGCAATTCTTTCATCTCCAACGTACTCATTCTATAAGGAGCTTTCGACACTAGAGATGCTCCAGGAATTAAGTTTACAGAGAAGTCAATAGCTCTTTTTGGAGGTAGTCCGGGTACCTCCTGAAATATATCCTCAAACTCCTTTAGTACTTCATGGTATTCAATATTTGAGACCTCATCCTTAGATGCTTCCTCCACATGGGCTGGAAATAATTGACAACCTTTCCCATAACACTTCTTCAATTACATTGTAGAGATTTCTCTGATAGCAACAACTCTGAGAATTCCTTGGACTGTTTTTCGATTTCCTTCCTCATCGAGGCAAGTGAATGCCTTGCTACGATAGTCCAAGATGGAATGGTGTTGGTCCAACCAGTCCATCCCAATTAGACAGTCATAAGAACCTAAAGGCAGAATGTTCAATTCGGCCTTTGTGCTCAGTCCATTCATGTCCACAAGACATGACTTAACCAATTCCATAACCTTTCTCTTGGTTCTTGTAGCCAACTTCACTAACCAAGATTTTCCATGTTTTCTTCTCAACAATTGCAAACTTTCCACCACTCTAGGATCTATATAACTATGGCTAGCCCCTGAATCAATTAAAATAGTAAATGGTTGGTTTTTAATCATACCTTCCACTTCAATCATGTGCGACTAATATTCAACTTGCTTGTTGTCCAGGGTTGCGTAGATCCTTAGCATTCTACTGCCCATGTCCTCCATTGTTTCATCATGTTGTACATTGTGGAAATCTCTCACTTTATCATTTCTATGGGGGAAATATCTGTACCTATGGTTCCCTTTACAACCCCAACATTCTATAGGTGACGGTCTTGGCATTTGCCCACCCACTTCAACCTTCCTAGGCTCTCTAAAAGATGGTTGTCCCTGAGGACTGTTTCCGAAAAAGGAAGGTTTGTTTCCCTTCTGCCTCTGCTCTTTCTTGAACCTCTTCTTGTCTTCCCAAGCTTTATGGAAGGTAGTCTTTTCTCTTTGTTGTTCATATAATCATTTCACCCTCATCGTTTCTTCCATAGTCTTAGGGTCATCATACTGAATCTTGTCACCAATGGAAGGTGGAAATCCACTTAGATACCTATGAATCTTGAAAGTCTCATCCTTGATGAACGAAACATACTTCAACAATTCCAAAAATCTTCACTCATACAAATCAATGGTCATGCTGTCCAGCTTGAGTTCAAAGAACTCTTTCATCTTTCTATCATAATATCTTTTAGTCAAGTATTTCTTTTCAAAATACTTCTTGAATTCTTTCCAAGTAATATCATTCTCTCTAATGTGTTGCACCTGCACAAGTTGATCCCACCACATGGATGTGTTTCCTTTCAATTGATACATTGCAATTATTCCTTCGGCATGAGAGGAATAATTCTACAGTTGGAAATATTTTCTCATGCCAAGCAACCATGTCTCAGCATCTTCCTCCTTCTTGTGTTCTCCATCAAACGTAGGAGGCTTAATCTTGTTCATTTCGCCCTTCAGTTCATCCACTCCATATATCATGTGCTTTCTAGTATGAGATGGGCTTGAACTACTGGGTTCCCTCCTCTTGGAGCGACCTTGGGAGTGATGATGGTGTCTAACAACACTCCTTGATCTTCTTCCCTCAGAAGTCTGGTGACTCCTTGTTTTGTTCGAGTCTCTCTCCTTGTCCAACTTCTTTTCTATTCTCTCCAGACTCTTCATCAAATTTAATTTGAATTTTCCCTTTTGTTCCTTAGATTTCATGAGCTTTCTGCTATCTTCTTGGTGAGTTTGGGCATCTTTCTGCAATCTTTCAATGATTTTCATCGTATGCCCTTCCTTATCTATATCTTCTCCATGCCCATTGGAGTTCGACCCTTCAACTCCCAAATGAACATCCATCCCTTTAGCTTCATTATCTGAACTGGAAGAATTTTGTGTCTCCTCCATTTATTTGCACTCAGTGGAAACTCTATTTGGTTCTGGCACTCATTAAAATTCTGCAAACACAACGTGCAGACAACTGAAATTTGTCAGGTCATCATTCCTTAACAAATCCCACAACATTCATAAACAAATCTGATTCAAGAAAACTTTCAAACTCCATTTTCTTTCAGGGCTCTACTCTGTGAAGTTTTCAGGAACTAGCCCCTTTCTCTCAGTCCCCAACCCACGTGGCCATGGGTCATAACCAAGCACTAGATCAATAAGCGTTTACTCAGGCCTTCGGCCTTCGACTTCAAAAGATTTTCAAAGCACAAAACAATAATCTCTCAGAGTTCTGAGTTACTGAACTCGCGAAGTAGAGTGGATCAACAGTTAATGTCTACCCAACATCTAACAGCTTTAACTTACTATGGAACCTTAGGTGTCAGAGTTTCGGGTCTTCGGTCTTCAGGACTTAGGAGCTTCGGAGGATCTCGCATCCACACATCCGAATTGTTAATCTCCGAAAATTCCCAATCACCTTTGGTGACGTCATTACGTCACATCACTTAACGTTTTCCAATTGTGGGCACATGCAATGGTGGTTTGGAGAAACCTTCCTTTTGTCCCACAATTCTTCTAACACTGACATGTAACCCCTCAGTGAAACCGTGGTTTGGATTGCGGGACCGCCTTGGAGAATTAGCTTATGTGCAACTTGGGTCCCCACAATGTCTCTTGGTCATTGATCTTGATGTATCGTGATCAACGCCACTGTGGGTCCTCTGACCTTTAACTACGTTACGTAACCTTGGGCCCCACTAACCCTGCTCATACAGGATGCCACATGGTGGAATACTAGTGACTAATACATGGCCCATTTAGATGGGTGACACTCGTCATGTTCCAAATTCCATCTCAATCTTCCATGGTTCAGAATCCACTTACACTTGGCACACAACCCATGTGTCCACATCATCATGACTCATCACTTCGACTCTTCAGGCTTCAGAGCTTTGGACTTCGGGATTTTCAACTCCTCTACGCTTGCTTTTTCCCCGAGCGTTTTCTCCCGAATTTCACAATCTACCGACGTGTGTCCTCCTTCATGATCAACGACTATGAGTGACTTTGGCACTTCAAGCTTCGAGAGTTTCAAACTCAGAACACTTGCCTCCTCCCAAAGTACATGATATCTTGACGTGTGTCCTTCGCAACGGACGGTTGCGATCTACTTCGGCCTTCGAGACTTCAGGAGTTTGTCACACTCCACACTTGAAATCCTCTGAAGTGACTTCCCTTTGCCTTCCTAGACACAGATCTAATGGTCAAGCTCTTTTCCTATGATCTATAGTGTATATCTCCTTCGGACTTCGGAACTTCGGGTTTTAGCCTTTCTCTTACCTTTGCATTCAGTTTCACCGACGTCACAAAGTTTGAAGTGCTTCTAGGTTACCCTTTCTACACTTTCTCCAGATCTGATGGTCGTAAAGGTTTTTCCTCTCCTTATAAACATATCCAACGGCTCCAACATCCCAAGTGTTGAGCTCTCTCTCTCTGTGGTCAAATACCACATCGACTATGGTTTTATTCTACCACTACTCCTCCTAAGCTTCGTAACACGACCAAGTAACCCGTTGGCACTCAGAAACATTCTAAGGTTCGAAATTGGTTCCTCCGAACACCATTTCCACTCGAAACCTTGGGTCCAAAGACCACTTATCCGGCCCATCCAGGCTCAGTGTTGAAACCATGGCTCTGATACCATATTATAACATCCCCGACTACCCACAGGCCAGGCAATGCCACTACTGCGGAATATACACTTATATATAATATGCATTAAATCAAATTAACACATTTAACATAGAGTTACTACCATCATACAGAATTAAATAGAATTAACAGTAATTCATACATGCAGTGGAACACATGATAACATTCAAGCATTATGCACAACATAAAATTAAGCACATAAATTATACTTATCTTTCAAATGGAATTACACCACCAACTGCGTGCAGACATTTCACGAAAATCCCAGCCTTAGATCGCGCTTATCATCACTCTCAGGAGTAGGTCATCCCCGAGTTAGGACTAAGCTCCATCGGGCAAGGGAATCCTAGGCTAGGAAAGGTCAATATGAAGACACACAGTTTATCAGGATGGATTCTCTCCCAAGAGCCACTTATGTGTACTTCTCACAGACTCTCATTCCCCACATGCCTGTCCCACCCCAGGAGTATACACCTTCACTATCACACAGGACAGTCCTTCGGCTGCTAAACCTTCCTTGCCTTGGGCTTCAGCAACAAGCCAGACCAGAATTCTTCAAGCTTTGTGGAAGCTACAGGACCCCTTCTAGGATTTATCACTTCCTCTGTGCACTCTCTCACCTAGAGAGAGGCGCTCATAGGCCTGACAACTTGCCTCTTCAACCAAAACCACCTCCCTCACCTGGAGAGTTTCACACAGGCTTGACAACCTACTTTTTCAGCTTCGTTCCAGCATAAGGAGGACAACAATAAGGCTCAGCAGGGAACAGATGACGGCAACAAATCACACTCATCCAAGGGACTGCGTGGCCACAACAACCCATTGTTATAACACACATGACATAGACAATTACGGTATGCTCAGGTTTCATATAAAATGCAGCTCAATCCATGGGTTCTTACTGGGTTTAGGATGCATGACTATGCAGAGGTCAAACAGGTGAGATGGAAGATCATTCGATAGGTTTTTCCCACTGGTTTCAAGGTGCGCGACCAGAGAAAAAAACACAGAGGTCAAGTGTAGAGGAAAAACGGTTCTCAGGAAATATTCCAGCGAACTCAGATGGAGTATGGAAGAATCATAGAATGATTCAGGTGAAGGATGGAAGAATGACCCACGAACCCCCAACACAGCTGATGCTTCAGCTTTTAACTACATGCGCCCAGGTCGACACTTGTCTTCCTGGAGCTGCATGCGTTCCCTTTTGCACACGTTCCTTTTCAAAGAACTTAGGACAACACTTGGTCAATTGTCTACCTTAGCCTTTAGGAAATAATAATAAATTACTATCCCCTTTAGAGGTAAGACCCCTAGCTTAGCCCCTAGGCCCACACACATAGCCTCCTTCCCTTGCCCAACCTTGTGGAAGCTTAGTCCCCCATCACTCTTTCTTCGTGGTCGGTCGGCATGCATCGATGTTTATATTTTATTAATGATCTACATAATTACATATACAAAAATCAGGCTCCTGGCCTTTAACACCTAGGCTCTCCAACCTATATAACACATAAGCCCACCTACTTCTATACACTTGTCTCACCAGCCTATAAACATTATTACAATACATAATATAACTGGGGCACGTCCTTGGGGTATTACATTCTACTTCTTCCATGGGCTAAATGCTAACATAATTTTCTTCTATTGTATATCAATCTTCTTCTTTACTTGCAGGGGAAAACTCAATATCAACATTATTGCAATCGGAAGATTGTGGAGAGTCTTTACCTTTATTGATGGTCAAGTCTTCCTTCTCATCCTTGATAGGAATATTATATGTGTCTTCCTTTTTGATTTGATACACTTTTTCTAACTTCAGCCATAAATCCGTGGTGGATGTGCATAGTCCCATGCTTACTTTGACAATATATGATAGTCCATTAAGAAGAATATTTAATGCCACTTCATTGTTCTTCCTTACTCTTCTTTGGGCTGCAAACTTGGATAGATTCTTCGAGGTAGTTAAGTGCCAAGGTTTACTTACTACTAGGTCCCAAACTTCAAATCCTCTTGACTTCAAATACTGTTTCATATTTTCCCTCCATGAAGAATAATCTGTTCCATCAAATAAGGGAGCTTCATTTGTGGAGAGAGTCATTTGTCCACCCATTTATTCAGAATCTACCTTCCAGTGTTTAAACTATGTTGAAGGCACTCGCTTTGATACCAATTGTTGGAATGTACACTTCACACTGAGAGGGGGGGGGGTGAATCAATGTGTAGAATTTTACAATTTTTCTTTCTTCAAGTTATCAATTATTTCAAAACATAATTTTACACATCATCATTGTAATATTATATGTAGCCATTCACCAATGACATCTATCAATAATTAAGAGAAATCAATTCATAATCACAATGAACACAAGAGATATTGTATGTCTATATACACGTTTTTATTATCTTTTATATGTGACTACAATCACGGGGTTCTCTTAGCACCAACTATTTTTTATCAGCATCAATTGAAGTAAGGATCACCAACTCTCAAGCAAGACTCATCTTGCCGCAAAACTTAACTTGTCGCAAGACTCAACTTGTTGATAGAATGCAATCTATCCAACTAGAATTGATCTAGTAGTACAACCAACCCAAATACATATCATACAGTTATTGTATCTGCTCCAGCTTATGATCAGAGGTTTAAAACAAATGCTCATCACCAGAATTCATCTTTCCCTTGAATTTCTCCCTTCTTCACTTCATCTTCTTTCTGAAATTCACACCTTCTTCACTTCATCTTTTCTCTTAAATTCACACCTTGTTGTGCCAAAGGATCACCATACCAGAAATCACCAACCTCAAGTGCAGATCCACTTATTCACCCACTCGCACACCTTCTCAAAATGAACCAAGCATAGTTTTATTTATACTCTTTGATGCTCAACTCTAGTTTAGTTTCAGAGCCGACTTGTGCCACAAGTTACAACTAACTTGTCAATTTACAAAAACTTTGGGACCACCATTGACCATAATTCCGGGTCTTCAAATTTAAACCTGGCATAACATCTATCACCGGAAAGGGCATGATGAGTTTTAACCTTCATATGATTTTAACAACCATCTGACCAATTTTTGATAAATCAATCACATGTATGGATCGATTTACTTTGTCTCAGCGAATGTTGTGGAAATTGAATTCAGTAGAGGCGCTTCCTTCAAATCATTTACATGTGACCATCTACACAAAACCATGGGATTATTATTTAAGCGATGTTCCCAGTGCCTCATGGATTATGTCTTCGTAACCCATGACCGGGGGATGGAACCTAGTCCTCTGGTACTTCGGCCTTTGGGCGATTTCTCTCTCATCCAGTCTTCTGGAGTTTCAACTTCCCGAAGTGGTTACCTCTCACAAGGGTTGATATGATGGTTGGTGTGATTCCCGAAACCAAATCAATGGTCTAGATCCAATCCTTACTTATCCTTTTACTACTTAATCCAATGGCTATGACTTAATCAAATGTTCAGATGGACGACCACTATTTACTTCAGGACTTATGGACTCTGAAGGCTTCGAAGGTCCGGGTAATTATTGTTCCAATTTCCACCTAATTTGGTTAGCACCGAAGTGGTCAATATGGGAGTTCTTACATCATATTTCCACTACGTTTTGATCCAATGGTCATGTGAGAATCCAGAGGATCTTAGATCAACAGTTAGCATTGTCTCCGGCCTTCGGCGCTTTGGGTAGTTTTTGGTGGTAGACACTAGTTTCTCCTGAAGGACAAGATCCTAGAGTGACGTAACTTGTTGACGTCACTGTTGACCTGGAACTGGCCGAGTGGCTACCACGTGTCACCTAGATTCATGCCAACTAGACCTAGACACTTATCACCATCCGATTTCACCATGTGTCCTTGCTAATGTGGTCTTGCTGAAGTGGATCTCCTAATGTGGCACATGTCCTCCTCCTGATCGTAGGTTCATATGAATCCTTGATCCAACATTATTGATTATTCATAGGGAATGGGTCACCCCAAAAATAACAAAGAAGAGGCCCTAACACTCTACATGGAAATGCATCTCATCCCCATAGAAATTTCTGCTCGGATAGTAGTTATTGGAGATTCTGATTTGATTATCAAGGGGCTTCGAGGAGTAACAAAAAATGTTCATTCCAATATTAAGCGAATATATCATAAGATCAAAACTATGAAACAAAAAATTCATTTTGTAAACTATCGTCACATCTATAGAACATAAAATGGGGAGGGAGATTCCTGGTCCAAAGAAAAAAAGGCAGTGGAATTGAGCACCCTTAGAATCAATGAGGATTATTCTCAATACTATCTTCCATAAGTTATCAATGCATCTTTGTAAAAAAAATCATTATCTCAAAAAGATTTTTTTCTCCAAAGATTTTAATGGTGAAATGAAAGGTATGGGAGGGGATGTGACCCCACCTCCCATCTTCATAGGAATTGATCACATCATCCAATATCACAATGCACTTAACGACCCTCCCATACTGAGACACGAGGCCTTTCCTTCAAATCACACATGCAATTTCCTATCACTTTGATGAATTTTGAACCAGCCCCATGGATGCCGACGATTCCATGTGAGAATTTATCTTCATCCCATATTCATTTGAAAGAAAGCAACCCCGTCGACGTTGTAAGCATCATCGATTATACGAGAACTGAAATTTAGGTGTTGGTCCTCGCATTGAAGCTACCCTTATCCTCATAATTTCAAAAGATGGCGTCGTCCTTTCTCTGTTGAGACTTGATATCAATTTTGTTTAAGGAATTTTCTTTGAGCAGTGGTCGGGAGATAAATGGTTTATGGAAGCACCAACAGTCAAGAATCGGCCTCAAATGCATAGGTCTATATTGGCATTCCTAGTCCTGGAAGCGTTTACTCTTTTTCAATCTTGTTCTAATTATGTGGCGGCGGAGTAGCGTCCCTGCAATTGCTCTGAATGAAGAATGGAGAGGTTACGTGAACAACTACAATCTCAACAAACTGAGATAGAGACTTTACAAAATTCAAATTCCCAATTATCTCACCAATTGCAAGAACAAGAAGCCAAGAAGAATAAAGAGTTAGTGGTGGTTCTTTGAGCAGTTAATCGACATTCAACCCAAATTTGGTCCATTCGATTCCATATTCAGAGCCAATCCATTGAAGCATTAGCTCGATAAATGCCACTGCCATCTGTAGGATCGATCACGTCCTATGAAGTTATCCAACCACCTCAGCCTCATCCTGGGCACAATAAATTGGAATGTTCTTCTGAAGAGGTGGATACAGATCTAAAACTAAATTAGGATAACTCTATATAGTGTAAAACTTCCTTTTTTTTTTCATATGTAGAAATATATCCTTGGCATAATTGTAATAGTTTTGATGTTTATTTGAGAAGGCTTAAGAGTAACTGGAATAGATGTAATATTGTATATATGCTTCTTACCTATGGCTATTTTGTATTTTTGTATTTCAAGGTTGTTTTTTCCCTGGCACAACCCATTTTTTAATACAAATTATAATTATTTTTGTAAAAACATATATGAAAGTAGAAAATATATCAAATACAAGTCTGGTTTTTCAACCTCCTCCATCATGGTTCATTTATTGTTTACACCATTGGTGAATTGATTTTCTCATTAGCTCCCAATTGAGGAAAATAAAGATATTCTTGGCAACAATTAAAAATTAATAATTAACTTTGACATCTACAGATCTTGCTAGTGTTGAACACCCTCTCATTCATATTATTACTTTTTTTCTATTTATTTTCCTCAATGTATTACATTGTTCTATTATACTTAAATCCCAGATCATTTTTTCCTAAATCGTTAACAAACTACTCCATAGTAATAATACATCAACTACCAAACATCTATCATTTTTAACATCCTTTACCAGTTTTTGCTTCTCATATACATTAGGAGGTTGAATCTAGATGCTCTTAATTTTATGTTAAGATTTAAATTGAATTCAAAATTATCAATTGTAGCTATGGTGTGTTTGGTTCTAATTTTCTCTTTGAGAATAATTTTGTCCTTTCAAATGTAAGTGAATCTAGTAGTTCCACAACAACTTCATCTATCAAATTTAATTTAAATGTGTTTTCTAAATATCTCAACTTTTCAAAGGCAATGAACAAATGTAGTAAGGATGCCTAGTATGTGGTTACTATCATTTCTATTTATCTGGTATCATGATGGCAATTGTTTGGTGATTTATTTCAGTATTTATATGTTGGATATCCTAATAAGATGTCATGCCAAAACCATGGTACATGGTTATCAAATATATATTTAAAAGGTAAGAAATTTACCATGAATATGTATTATGTAAAGAAACAATGTTGCTATAACATGCAATCACTGAAATCAAATGATCACATGACTTCATGAATCATGTACAGAGGAATATGTGGCAATACAATGTTTATAAAAATGTCTCATGATGGGGTGTACTTGGAGAATGTTATAAGATGAAAAAAACGAACCCTTCTAGTCAAAATAGTAGGTAGCTCATATTTGAAAAATGTTGGTTCAAAATGAGTGAAAATAAAGATAGAACCCCTGAAAATTAGAGAAACCTTCCACTAATGTTGTAATGGATGTTGAAACTATGTTTCATAAACAATGTAAATTTATTGAGTACAACCCACCCAAAGTTACAAGTTTAAAATGATAACGAGACAATCAATACTTAAAACAATGAAAACACCATTCACATAAAATGTAGGAATTATAATGAAACTCCTATCAACCTCATAGTTTATTTACATATCTAAACATACATTATAAACATAAATGGATAGGATGAACAATAAGAATTGATAATTCCTCCACTCATGAGGATAACCCCAATCAATATAGGAATGAATCTGTGTACACAAAGGATCATGTACATGATAGTTGAGCACCGACCATTCACTCAACTAATCTAGACTTCCTTTCTATGGCTTCCTGAAAAGGTATTCATAAGTAACTCATGACTTACTTAAACCCACTTCATTAAATAATAAAATATATCATATCATAATAAAAAGAAGCATTTCACAATAAGTCTTTCAACAACCGCATGTCATTAAAGACAAAATATGATGAAGTAACCTACTTGGAGATAACAAAATTTTAAGCTCTATCCTGAAATAGAGAAACGAGGTCAATGGAGGCTTGCTGGGACAATGAAAGTGTGGTGGTGTTATTACCCCCACCCAGGTTCAAGTCTTCAATGACATGCATGTGCTTCTCCTAGTGCTCAATTGATCCTTGCTTGCGTTGACCAAAATATTGAGTCAATAAAAAGAATATATAAATGGGATTAAGATTAAAAGGAAACCATAGAAACATGAAAAAATAACATTATTCTTAGCCAATAAAAGATTGCAATCCCTATTGTTTTTCTACAAATTGAAACTAAACTACCAAATTCATTCTTGAAATATTTTCCATAGATAATGTGAACAATGGAAGATGTCATTGGTACTTTAAATCAATTTCAAAGTTAGAACAAAATAAAAGCTTCCTAAACTTGCAAACTCTAGGCATATGTCACAAGTATACATGGAAAACTTTCCACAAAAGGATATCTATTATTATATGTCACAAGTATACATGGAAAACTTTCCACAAAAGGATATCTATTATTGTATGTTCCTAAATGAGATCATTTATGTTGGTGTTACTTAACAGACACCTAAGATTTCTTTTTCCTAAGGTTTTTCCTATATTTATTTGTCATTATTCAATATTTTGTATTTTAGGAAGAATATTCTCTTCAGTTTTCACTTGAATTTGATCAGTTGAGTGGGTCTAGATGCTGCATTGGGATTATCACCATGCAACATTGGGATCATCACCATAATAGCGCATTAGCCATGATTCCTTGATCTTCTCCTCACTTCACTTTGTTTCAATTAGTTAACTAAAGACTAATAGACTAGTTAACTCGGCTAGATGGCAGTTCACTCTCGTAACTGTCGGAGAGACTAGACTAGGTGGAAGTTTACTCTTGTAACTTTTGGTGTGTGTCCAGATCACTCTATACCACCACTATAGCACATTGGATTCTCCTCCAGTGCGCATTGGTTTAGTTATACAGAGTATATCATGTGTAAATTATCATTCATTCATTTGGTTAATGAGAATTCTTCCATTCTTTCTCTCCTGCTTCTCTTTTCTTCTATTTTCTCTACAAATATGTATGTCAATTCCCAGCTAGATCTATTCTCTGTAGGGTCAATACATTTACATGGTATTAGAGCTGACATACTGCTAGGGAAAATACACACCAAATTATTTTTGTAGGTACCAAAGATTGAAGACAGCGGAAAAATGGAATTTTCAAAAGAATTCATTCTTACAGCTTACAATTACTTTGTATGGAAGGATAAAATGATCATGCATCTTAGAAGAAGAGGATTGTATAGGTTAACCATGAACATAGAGACAGAACCAACATCGGCCATAGAAAAATCCAAGTATCTAAATCGAATGGATGAAGCATTGAGAACAATTTGTAGTCTCATTTCTCCCGATCTCCTTTTTCACATATCTTCCTGTAAAACCCCCAATGAATCCTAGACCACCATGGAATGGATTCTTGGAAAACATGACTAGATGAGGGGACACATGATCGAGGTGGAATTTCTCACATTGGATCCAAAAAGATTCGACAATCTCCAAAATTTCTTTACAAAATATAAGGATTTACTATCACAACTCAAGGCTTGCGGGGTTGATAAATCTAAGGAGGAGGAACAAGTGGTTCTCACCATTCTCTCCAAACTTGTTCTTGAATTATCATTGTTTGTATCCACATTCCATTTAGTTATATTCGCCTCTGGAACCACCTGAAAGATGCCTCTTCTTGAGGAATTTATCGAATCTTTGACACAAGAGCAGACCAAGCTCATCAACATGGGAAAAATAAAAGGCCCAAAGGAGCATGCACACACTGTGAAAGATGGAAACAATCATCAATATCAGAAATCTAAATATAAATACAAAAGGAAATCCCATGTGAATCCGAATAAGGAAGGGTACTCAAAACCCTTCAACGATACCTCGGGATCCAAAGGTGGAAAGGGAAGAAAAGGGGAGAAGTGCACATACTGCCAAAAATGATTCCATCTTGAATCTGCATGTATGCAAAAACAAGTAGATATAATGACCCAAATACTTCAGCAAAACAACCTTGGAGATCGCATCCCCGAGGGTGCCAAGAAGAAGAATCCAGAAGATCAGAATCCCAAGAAAGGCAATTCTAGCCTTGCCTTGATTGCCATCAACTCCTCTCTCGATGCTTGGATCGTAGATTCAAGAGAATCACATCACATGGATGCCACAAAATATGTTTATTCTTCATTGGATGCATGAAAAGGTCCTCCTATTCGGATGGGGGACAACTCTCCAATCGAGGTCACCGATAAAGGAAGGATTGAACTCACCAATGGAAGCTTCGAGAATGTGTTGTTGCACGTTCCAAAACTTTTTGTCAATCTTCTCTCTGTGTATCAGATGATAAATTCCAACGTAAAAAATAAAGTCATATTCACACCTGATGCAGTGGAAATCTATGACATGCAAACCAATTCCAGGATTTCTATCGATGAGGTAAATCATCAATCTAGGCTTTACACATTTTCTGAATTTATTGAACCAAAATCTTCTTTACTACTTACCGATGTTGATGAAAGAATTAGGATATGGCAAGAAAGGTTCGGGCATTTAAATTTCAAATATATACAAAAACTTAGCAAACAAGGATTGGTTGATGGTCTACCATACATCCATTTCTCCGAAGGAATTTGTGAGGGATGTGTTCTTGGAAAACACCCTCAAGAGAAATTCGACAAAGGAATGACTCAGAGAGCTTCCCCTCCTTTAGATATGATCCACAATGACCTCATGGGCCCTTTTCTACATCCCTCAATCAGAAAATCAAGGTACGTGATCATTTTTGTTGATGATTTGTCACACTTCACATGGATTTTCTTTCTCAGGAAAAAATCAGAGGTCTTTCAACACCTCAAAGATTTCAAAGCCCTGGTTGAGACACATTCAAGAAAGAAAATCAAAATCCTCAAAATGATAACAAGGGAGATTATTCCAACCATGAGATCCATAATATTTTTCATGAGGCAAGGATTCAGTTGCAACACACAGTTCCCTATACTCTGCAGCAAAACAGAGTTGCTGAGTGAAAAAACATATCTCTAAAAGATATGGCATCTTGCATGCTACATGAAAAGTCACTTCCATAGAGATTATGGGTCGAAGAACTTAATTGTGAAACCTACATCAAAAAAATATCTCCTCATAGATCTGTCAAGGATAAGACCCCCTACGAGGCTTGGAGCGGCCTAAAACCGGAAGTGATCCACTTTCATATTTTCAGTTCACGTGCACGGGCCCAGATTCCCTCTGAAAATAGGAAGGCACTTGATCCATAGAGCACATAGTGCATTTTTGTTGAATACCCCGATGGTGTGAAGGGATACAAACTCATTGATATTTCCTTGGACCATCTCATCATTGAGCATAGTGTCCAATTCGAGGAAAGTATCTCACATGTACCTCAACAACCGCATGCAAACAACTTGTTTATTCCACCTGTCAGAGATGATGAGCATGCACATGTAGAATCTTATTCATATGAGAGTTATGATTCATAGGATTCACATGATCTAGATATAGATTTAGTACAGTCAGATGCAGAGTGAGTGCATCCAGATGCAGATGTAGAGCCAGAGAAGAGGCCCAAGTGGGCCCAGTCTACTCTTCAGGATGTAGGGGATCTTGTTGGTGATCCAAATGATACTAGGAGGACTCGATATGATTTCGAGGAGGCCTCCTCTTGAACTCACTGCCACTTAGCCATTGACACCCAGGCATATTTTCTTGGTTCAGTCTTCAGATCCATAGTCTTATGGTGATGATGTTGGAAATCCCTTTTGGGAATCCTCCATGCAGGAGGAGTACAACTCCATCCTCGAGAACCAGACTTGGGATCTGGTTCACCTTCCTTCTGGAAGGAAACTTGTCAGGTGCAGATGGGTCTATAGGACCAAGAGCATAGCGGATGGATAGATTAGCATATACAAAGACAAGCTTGTTTCCAAAGGCTTTTAGCAGGTGCATGGAATTGACTATGATGAGACCTTCGCTCCAGTAGCGAAGATGGATTCCATGCATTTGGCACTTTCCATTGCAGTAACGAAGGGATGGTAAGTCCATCATATGCATGTGAATAATTCATTTCTTCACGACGATCTCTATAAGGAGATCTAAATGGAGCAACCCAAGGGATTTATGCCAGATTCATCTTTGGTATGTCGACTGAAGAAGTCTCTTTATGGCCTCAAGTAGGTTCTGAGGGCATGGTATTCCAATATGGACTCCTACCTTCTGTCATATAACTTTGTACGTTGTAAATCAAACCCGAATGTTTACATGCTCAGGACGATTGATTCACTTCTACTCTTAATTTTGTATGTTGATGATTTTTTGATTACCGGTTGTTCAACTTCAGCATATGTTGCAGTCAAGAGGATTCTACATGAAAGGCTCTTGATGATGGAAATGGGTCTGCTACACTTCTTCCTTGGACTCGAGATCAATCAGGATGCATCAGGAATCAAAATGTCTCATGCCAAGTATGCACAAGATCTCCTTGAGAGATTTCACATGACAGACTACAAGTCTGTTCCGACTCCTTTCTTATCAAGAGTCAAACTTGAGGATGGCAGGGACACTCCACTAGATGACAACACATTATACATACAATTAGTGTGGATCTTTTTGTATCTCACACACTCCATACAAGACATCTCCTATGCAGTTGGCGCAGTTTCCTGGTTCATGAAGGAGCCACATGAGCTACATTGGAAGGATGCAAAGTGTATCCTTCGATAAGTACAGGGAACCATCACCTTTTGGATTCAATATGCAACAGACTCTACATTGGACCTCATCAGGTTCACTGATTCTAATGGGGTTGGAGATAACATTGATCGCAAGTCCACATCTAGTTACTCACTCAGTCAATTCAATTCAATTTGATCAGTTGAGTGGAGTTTAGATGCTACATTAGGATCATCACCAGCTAGTGCACATTGTCCTTGGGATCATCACCAGCTAATGCACTTTGTCCTTGGGATCATCACCATACTAGTGCATTACCCATGATTCCTTAATATCCTCCTCTCTTCACTCTATTTTAATAAATTAACTAAAGACTGATAGATTGGTTAACTCATCTAGGTGGCAGTTCACTCTCGTAACTGCCCAAGAGACTAGACTAGGTGGCAGTTTACTCCCGTAACTTTTGGTGTGTGTCCATATCACTCTAGACCACCACTATAGCGCATTAGCTTTTCCTCCAGTGTGCATTGGTTGATTTATACATAGTATATCATGTGTAAATTATCATTCATTCATTTGGTTAATGATAATTCTTTCATTCTTTCTCTCCTTTTTATCTTTTCTTTTATTTTCTCTACAACTATGTATGTCAATTCCAAGCTAGATCTATCATGTGCAGGTTCAACACATTTACAATATACATAATGCTCATATATCTATATTTCACAGTAAAGAAATATATTGCATCCGAAAAGATGTCACAACTATAAGGGAATTCCCCCCCACAAAAGAATTCCTTCAATTGTACTTTGTCCATATTGTAGCTAGATGATATGTATCATCTCTAGTGCATAACATTTATTCTACCTATGCTAACCTATTATATTAAAATAAGATTTCACCCTAGTTTCTTGGTTAAAAATATTAACGATAATGATAATATTACTAATTGAAGGCGCAATTTACAATTTACATAGTGTGATGTATATTTTAGAATTGTACATTTATGGAAGAAAATAAACCTTCAATTATGTATTTGGGACTTTCCTAGTCCAATTAAAACTATTCTCAAGGTTTATTCAAGGTCTTCTCATAATGAAAATCCTTGAGTAAACCAAATGTAGCTCCTTGAACAAAGATACAATATCCTTGCCCCATTGAACAATATAATACTAAGGAGTTAGGATTTCAACCAAGAAGAATGATAAACCCAAGAATGATGGAGGCATTGTTGGACACAGGTGATTAAAGATAAGCATGAGAGTGCATATTATTCATAAGTATTATACAAATATAAGTACATCGATGTAACCCTTGTATTCGTAATCCACTAGGTCTCTTGGACTCCCTACAACGGTTATGTCTTGTGACATTTCATATTCCTTCTTCGAGTAACCTTAAATGGATTATGTATCCATCTAGAGACATAACTAGACATCAGGGTTTCTTGCAACTCCTCTCAGAATTTACAATGAAAACTCAACAAATGAAGGGTGTTAGATTCTACCAAAAATGCACCCATTTACAATGAGTTAATTCAATCTTAGTTCCATAAAGCATAAGTAAACTTACAAGCAATGTTTCTATGTTCTCTCACTTTTAATATTGCTAATGTTGCAACTTATTTCATGGGATTCGAAGAAATTTTGTCGTGCAGTAAAGAAGAACCCAACATAGAAGAATATCTTCAATCAAATTTCAACTATGATACAACTACTACTTTGGAATAAATGATAGCACCAAGATTGACGTTAAGTACGATGACTTGCCAATGACAGAAACAAGACTATTTATCTCTAGTTCCAAAATGTAATAAGATCCATGTTACATTATAATGCTAATCTAAAAATCCTTAGATACCATTTATTCATTTAAAATATACATATACCATCTAACTTGATTCATAATAAATTCTTGATCGTATTGAGGTGATTTGCAGAAAAATGGTATTGTGCTGCTTATCCAAAAACTCATAAAATAATTATAAATTTGCATATTTATGAGATGACACAAAAAAAAAAAAAAAAATTGCAATTACATATATTGATGACAGATATTTCTTCATATTCAAGTCCTATTTACATAGTAAGATTGTTCTTCATCATCTCAAGTGCCAAATTACATTACAATACGTACTTACAAAAAGCCAATTTTATGGAATCTATTTAATTATGCTTCTCAAACTCAAAAAAGGAGTTTACCATTGAATTGTTTGTGAAATATTGAGAAAAAAGAGTTTAAATTCAACCATATTTTGAACTCGCTCAATTTTACCCTCTTTACATGCCAAATGATGCACTATGGTGCTCATTGATGGAAATTTGGACTAAGAATTTTACAAATGACCTCTTAACACAAAAATAACATCACCATTCAACTCCTCTCAAAAAAATGAGAAAAATGAGCATAAAATGCCTATATTCAGTTAATATACTTCATGGCACGTATATCGATACAATACCATACTTATGCAAACTCTTGCATGCACTTTGAGACATATGCACCTGAGGATCCATACCACCTCCTTGGGATCTTCTCCCACATTGGAATGTGTGTCGGCCTCCTTGGGATTCGTGCCCATATATAGGCCTAGGTCTGAACTGAATCACCAACCTTCATCTAGATTCCACGCTACCTCTTTAATTATTAATTATTGTATAGTTGTAACTAACCAAAATTGGCAGGATGTTGGTTAGTGAAGTTTATGCAAGTTGTTGGGTAATAGGAGATTTGTGGTTCAAGCCCCGTAGAATCTTTTTTATAGTATATATTTGTTACATATTTTAAACCACATGCATTCGATCTGCTCCCCATGGGGCACATTTTTAGATCCCTAGGCCAACTTGGGCTTCTAGAAGGTGCCATGTGGTGGCATTTGATTGGCCCATGTGGTGGCTTATCATTGGCCGATTGTACGACCTTGCCACGTCATGTTGACTGTATTGTTGACATGTTTTCCACCTATATTCCATGTAAGTTGTATGGAGGCCATGTTTCATCCTTTTAGTGGTGCCACGTGACCCGTATGACCTTCCATGTCATCTGTACGGATGATACGTGGGAAATTTTTATTGGTCCAATTGGACCCCTGAAAACTCCATTTTTGGGTGACACATGGCACCTATTAGTGCTTCCACATCACTCTGCTGACATCATCCAGTGTCATGTTGACATCACCATCATTGCACCGACCTTACATGTGTTTCTTTGACCTTTGATTTTTTGTTTGGTTGACCAAACTTTGACCAGCCATATCTTTTGAACACGAACTCCGTTTGAGGAAATGTTTACGTCGTTGGAAATCTATCGTTGAGCTCTACACATTGATGACATTTTAGAGATAATTTGAGATATTTTAATTTTTATATTTTATGGATCCTCCTTGACCTCTATGAGTAGTCCAAATCCTTTTGGATCTCTGTGAGCATTCCTTAGATCCTCTTGGATCACACCTTCCCACTAAATAACTTTTGGACCTCCAAAAGTATAGATATCCAAAAACTTAGTGATGATAACTCGAACTCACTCTTCCATCTTACTAAAATTCTCTCATCCAATAACTTAGAGATGAATCTTCTTCACTCTTCCATCTTGCTAAATATTCTTGAACTCAGTCTTCATCTTGGATCTTAGATCTGAGGTATGAGATTAGTGTACATTTGTCTTCTTCTTAAATATGGCTCTAACTCTGGCCATTGGCACTATTGCTAATAGAATATAGCTTTGGTTCTGGCTCATAGATTCCTTGACAAGAAAAGTCTTATTCACTGAATATCTGCAATACCTTAATCATGTATTCAACATCCACTCCCATATCCTATTCTATTGAAGATAGTCTATCTCAACCAATATGAAACTAAGTTGAATGTTGATATATTCCTTGACCTTTTGGTCTCGATGTTCCTGTACTGCTAATATATATGTAGGAGTCTCTGAATGAATTCTCGATCCATTACTCTCCTTCCTTGATCATTTGTACTTGACTTTTTTATGTTCAAGGTATACATCCACACAAACATGGCATAGTATTTTGAAGATGCTTAGAGCTTGCATATTTATTCCTCTTATAAGAGGATTATTTCTCCTTTTCAGATCTAGAAAGTTTTGCATTACTTTGATGCTCTTCCTTCTCCTTCGGTTCTTTAGAATCAATAATGTTAACTTAGACAATTTGATCCATATGTATCCCTTTAGTTGATGAAATGACAAAAAGAATTCCTATACTTTTCTCAAAAGGCTTAGAAATATTTTATAATATCCCTCTCACACTAAAACAAAGTGGCTATATAAAAACCCTTTTTGGAAGATTCCTCTCACTTCTAACAATATGTAAGGTGACTATCTAGAAATCCATTTAACGAGACTCCTCTCACTCTTAACATCATATAAGGTGGAAATTTAGAAACTCTCTTACATACTTCCTCTCACTCCTATCAACATATAAGGTGGAAATATAGAAATTTTATAGAATTCATCTCTCTTATAATCTATAATGAGTGGGTTACAAGACTTAAAATAGACTTTAGGAGATATCTACATATGCATATTAGCTTACATTTTACAAATATACATATTTACAATGAAATATTTTCAAATGGTTTATTCATGGACTCATCCTCCCTTTAGTACTAGAAGGAGTTTCATAGTTTCTTATCATCCAGAAGGATCTCGGCGGCCACCCACCTTTTCCAACTGGCTCAAAACAATGTTTTGGAAACTTACTATTTTTAGTAGCTTTTCGGTTCCTGAACTTCCGGGGCCATTTTGAGGGCCTAAACGATGTTTTTTCACGACCGAGAACCTTAATGACATCTAAAGGCTCTGATTGAGCCCCCTAAATGAAGCTCCTCGTCAATATATTTCCAACGAGATATTGTTCACCCTAAATGGAGATTGTATACAAAATTTACGACCTCGATAAGTTGATGTACTAACTTACCCCAACTGGACCCACATGACTTTTGGTGCTTCATCTCCTAGGGTTAGTTTTTTGGATGTCTAGGGTTTTGGAATTCATGTTTATTGTAAAAATGTTTTCAAAGCCTCATTTGTACTCATATTATTGCGAACGAGCGTAGCCATCACATCTCTTCTCAGAGATAAGCTTCCACCATTCTAGCAAGCTTATTTTCAGTTTGCATTTCACAGTTTTCATCATATTTATTATTTAATAGAATTCATGTTTTATTGTATCTCTGTTATTCTTCACCGTGTCTCTGTATTAATATTATAAATATGTGGTTTCATTTCGTTCCACTTATAAATCTGAACCATCCTATCTCTAACAATTCCTCTGACGTTGATGTTGAATTTGACATTGAATATGATGGAAAATCTGATGTTGAATCCAAGAAACCATTAGACCAAACTATAGGTATTCTCAATAACCTATATAACCTCTCCTTATGAATACCAAACATGATTGCTATGTATGGAACAACTTCCCTTGAATACACAAGTACCTGACCATTCTAGAATGCGACTGCATAGCCTTCATCTTCAAATGTTGCAACTTAGAGTAGGTCTACTTTCAAATCTAGAACATATAACATATGTTCCATTCCTATAAATCCTCCTGACTCGAGCTGGAATCTTACATATCCATACCCTTTTATTGCTTGTCTGGTGTTAGTTCCATATCGTACATAGAAATCAGTGTCGGACTCTGAGAAAGTCAGAAATAGTAATCTCATCCGAGTCATGTGTCAAGCTGAGCCACTGTCAATGAACTATTCCTCGATGTATTCATATATCACTTTTCCAATACTATCTATTCGGAAGTATTCTTTCTGAAATCTTTCAATAAGACAATTAACTTTATTTGGGGTTGTTTCTTGTATTCTTGCAAGTGCCTTTACATCTTTCCTATTCTACTTTGGGCATACGTGTAGGTAAACTGTCCATCACTTCACAATATGATGTCTACTCTTACCAAAATAAAACCAGAGTGTCTTGTTCCCACCTTGGAACCATGATCCCTTTTTGTGATTCCCTCTTTTCCTTTTCTTTGAGAAATGATCTTTACCTTTATCCTTCTTCTTGGATGGATTTTCTTGCATGGATTGTCTTCTT
The DNA here is from genome assembly GCA_010110895.2 of Picea sitchensis. Lineage (NCBI taxonomy): Eukaryota > Viridiplantae > Streptophyta > Pinopsida > Pinales > Pinaceae > Picea > Picea sitchensis. The sequence goes on along the minus strand of SNQJ01S0048263.1, from coordinate 55,411 downwards.
CGACACTTCTCCATATCATGTTTACTAATTCCACAAGAAACACATGGATACATAAGTCATTTACCAATGGGAGACATCTTCATTCCCTTTTTATAATGCACATCCTTCTCTGAAGATGTCTTACACATGTTACTTTTCTCTAGGCTGGAAAGTAAATTTAACTACTTATGAAAGACCTCATCATTTGAAGTTCTCTTTGCTTCAACCATCCTCGAGAATTATCCATCTTGATGAGAAAAAGAATAATATGAGGAGTGATATTTCTCGATCATGCTCTTTGAAAGAGATAGTCCCTCTTGCATCACATATTCTACATTCTCAGCCTTCCAATCTTCATGGATTGACGTTGATGATGTCAATACTTGATTCTTGGTCTGCAATTTACATTCCAACTCATGAAAAATTCCTCTATGGAATTCCTCATGACATATATGTCGATCTTGCAGCTTCTACTTCTCTTCCTCAAGATCTTGCAACTGCATCATTAACTAAAACTTATCCTTTTGGATATGTCGATTAATGGTTTTATGTAGCCTCAATTTCCTAATAGATTTATTGATCTTGTCCTCTTGATAAAAGTCTTCAATATCTTCACCAACTGAAGTTTTGGATCTCATCACATCATCATCTTGCAAATACACATCAAAACTAGCTTTGATACCACTTGATCTGAAAATCCTTCGATACCATTTATTCGTCTAAAACATACATATATCATCTAAGTTGATTCATAATTAATTCTTGATCGTATTGAGGTGATTTGCATAAAAATGATGTTGTGCTCCTTATCCAAAAACTCCTAAAATGATGATTAATTTGCAGATTTATGAGATGACACAACAGAAAATAAAATAACTCAAATTACGTATATTGGTGACATATTTTTCTTCATCTTCAAGTCCTCTTTAGATAGTAAGAATATTCTTCATCATCTCAAAATTCCAAATCACATTACAATATGGACTTATAGAAAATCAATTTTATGGACTCTCTTTAATTATACTTCTCATACTTAGAAATGGAGTTTACCATTGAATTCCTTGTGAAATTTTGAGAAAAATGAGTATTAAGTCGACCATATTCTAAACTAGATTAACTTTACCCTCTTTACATGCCAAACAATACACTATGGCACTCATTAATGGAAATCTAGACTAATACTTTTGCAAATGACCTCTTAGCACAAAAATAACATCTCCATTGAAATCCTCTCGAAAAAACGAGAAAAATGAGTATAAATGTGCCTATGTTTAGTCAATATATCTCATGGCATGCATCTTGAGAAAATACCATACTTAGGCAAACTCTTGCATGTACTTTGAGACATCCATACCTCAGGATCTGTACCACCTCCTCGGGATCTATGCATGTATTGAAATGTGTGCACATCGAAATGTGTGTCATCCTCCTTGGGATTTATGCCCATATATAAGCCTAGGTCGGAACCAAATCACCAACCTCCGTCTGGATTCCATGCTACGTCTTTAATTATTAACTATTGTATAGTTGTAACTAACCAAAATTGGCGGAATGTTGGTTAGCGGAGGTTATGCAAGTCGTTGGGTAATAGGAGGTCTGGGGTTCAAGCCCTGCAGACTTGTTATTATAGTATATATTTGTTACATAGTTTAAACCACATGCATTCAATCCACCCCCCATGGGGCATATTTTTCGATCCCCAAGACAACTTAGCCTTCTGGAAGGTGCCACATAGTGCCATTTGATTGGCCCATGTGGTGGCATGTCATTGGTCCACTGTATGACCTTGACACATCATGCTAACTTGCCCTGCCATGTCATGTTGACGTGTCCACCACCTGTCTACTATGTAATCTATAAGAAGCCCACGTGTGACCCTTTCAGTGGTGCCACATGGACCGTACGGCCTGTCACATCATCTGTACGAACATAGTACACATGGAAAAAATTATCGGTCCAAATGGACCCCTGGAAAGTCCTTTTTTGGGTGACATGTGGCACCTCCTGGTGCTACCACATCCCCTTAGTGATGTGATGTCATGTTTTTTCACGCTGACATCACCCTCACTGTATGGACATGACATGTGTCCCTTTGACCTTTGACTTTTTCCACGATTTGACCAAACTTTGACCAACTATATATTTTACATACGAATTTTGTTCTAGGTGATTTTTACGCCATTGGAAAGCTATCGTCGAGCTCTATGCATTAGTGGTGTTTTCGAGAGAATTTGAGATATTTGATTTTTGATCTTTTATAAATCCTCATAGACCTCTATGAGCATTTTGGATCCTCTTAACATTCCTTAGATCCTCTTTGATCAAATGCTTAGATATGTACCTTCACTCCAATTGATTCATGAAATATTGGATTCAAAGAGACGATCTCATAATAGAATAGGGAGATGGTTTCCTCTCCCACCGATATGGTCAAAAAACCACGACGTAATCCTAGAAAACAATCCTATGCAATAGTCTCGAATCTTTCATTTTCTCGTGATTCAATTCCATATTAATGAAGCATTTGCTGGAAGTGAATTACATGTGTGTCATCCCTGTCGTGGTGGCCCTATTTGCATGGATCTACTTAGGATTGATTTGAGTATAACATATCAAATGCACTAGATATCCACTCAAATTCACTCGATATGCATAATTACTAGGGTTTCGATGTCGAACAAAGGTTGTGCGTGGGATCACAACCCTCATCTGTTGCAAACAATAGACTTCGAATTAGAGTTCAATCCCTTGCAATTATTGTATGTTGATAACACACGTTTTCGTTGGCTTCACTATTCACATAATCGAGATAAATCTAGATATACACAAATATAATATCATTGATAGAAGCAAAGCTCTCGAAGGAACTCTTCCTTGATCGTGGGATGGTATCACACCTATAATAACAAACAATAAAATAAAGAATTGTGTTTATTTAAACACTCGAAGTGTTTCCTTCATTAATTCCATGTAGAATATAATGTACATTGTGAGGAGGGCCTACAGGTGACAGACGACGGGTGTGGAACGGGTCAACGGGCGTGATATCTAGTGGACCAAATTAGGGTTTTGAATTTGTATCTATTACTACCGGTATGATTGCAAACTGATTCATAATTTTGTTCAACAAGAAGAGTGTAATTAGCAATAAACAAATGGACGTGGAGGCTTATGGATTTCTGCACAACTGGAGGATGAAGATAATTTGAGCTTGAATGTTCTACTGGTAAATGGTCATGCGAGGAAGAGGAGTCTCGAGAACGTTTTAACACGTAGAGTGGAATGAAGGAAACCATAACGGTTGCGTATGGTTGACTGGTAGAGCAGGCTAGCAGGAAAAGCAGTACTGAGAATAATGAGAGACGACAAGTCTACAAAAGGACTTTTCTGCACACTGGACAAAGGAATTTATACTCACAGAGGTAGATGGACATACCTCAGGGAATGTGAGAGGCTTTTTTAGGTGCTATGGATAACTACCATAGATTAGTTTAGACCTTAACAAATAGGCTCTGATACCACCTCTTGGACACACGAGAATAAAGGTAAGCTTGAGAGTGCATATTATTCATAAGTATAATACAAGTATAAGTACATTGATCTAACTATTGGATTAGTATTCCAAGAAGTCTCTTGGATTCCCTACATACAACAGTTAGGTCTTTTGATATTTCATATTCTTTTTTCTAGTAATCCTAAACATATTAAGTTTTCAACAGACATACAAAACATATTAGATTATAGGCAAATTGATTCTTCAACAGACATACAAAACATAATAGATTATAGGCAAATTGATTCTTAAAATTTATTTAGATAAATGACCAAAAAAAATTATTAATCAAAATAAGAAATTTTGAGATACAAATAACATAAATGAAAGAAAAGATAAGTAACATAAAACCATGTTAATCCTAAAAATAGACTAGTATATACCAAAGCAAATCCAAGTGTATTGAGCTTTCTACAATCCCAATCCCTCATTTTAAAATGTGGTTATATACCATAAGAATATGTGCACATATTCTACTACTAAACCATTTTTCCCATTAATTATTTTTATGTAAACTTTGAATGCCGAAATTGAAAAAAAAAAAAACTACTCCACCTAAATCTAATGTTAATATTCTATCAAAAGAATGAAAGCAGTATGCCACATAAAGTTTGAAAGAAAAAGATGTTTATGGTTGTGAAGTTCATCCAAGCAAAGAATGTTTAAACAAAGAATTCAATACCAACATACATTATCACAAATGCATACCAACATACATTATCACAAATGATCACAAATGCATACCAACATACATTATCACAAATGCATCTTCAATATATATATATATATATATATATATATATATATATATATAATTCCATTGGCATCTTGTTTTATTTATCATACTCTCACAAACTAGATGACACTTTAAACCAAATAGAGACAAATCTTGAACAACTCTGATCTAAAGTATAATAAAATTCCAAGGACCATTGCATCAAAAAAAATGTGTCAAACTTGTTGAAGTTTTAACAATTTTCCAACCTCAACTTTTATTTTCTTATGTCTGTATTAAATAATGTAGAAAAGACCACACATTTTAGAAAAAGAAGAATAATATCTTTCTATGTTAGGAATCATGCATATAAAAAAATCTAGTTATGTTAGTATGATATCAACCATGGGCTATTACTCAAGCAATGTTGTTTGAAGTACAATAAAAGAGTGTGCACATTATTTAGAAGCCCTTAATTTTGGAATTCCCTTAACAACTTACTAATCAAAGCCCAAATCTCCTTTAAAGCCCCTTTGTTAAGTGAAAAATAAAAATAGAATTAATTAAACAATTATATCAATGCATCTATCAAATTAAAAGTTATTTGACCAAGACTAACCATATCTTAGCATAATGTTACACGTCAAATTTCCCCACTTGCATAATGTGGCGCATGTGGCGCAAATGTCACGTTCTAAGTGTTGCAAGTGTCACATGTCACGTAAACATCACATACTAAGTGTCGCAAGTTTCGTAAGTGTTGCACCCAAATTATTGCCAGTGTCGTAACATGCTTCATACACTTTTAGTAACTATTCTCTTTTGGGTTCTCAATGAATATACTTGGCCTATTTCCTTTAAGATTGTGTATTATTGCATATGCTTGTCTACTATTACTTTATCGTAGATGATTTTTTTTTACCTAATCAAATAGAGTAGGAGATAGTTGTTTCTATTTGATTCCTATTGCAGGTGTCAAGTTGCACTAGGTGGTTTTAAGATCAAACTCACAGATTGGAAGCAACAAGGAAAAACTTCATAAAAGGGTACATCATGCCCTTTCTCCTTCTCTCGTTACGATTGGTTAAAATGAGTTTAAAGGGATGTTGGTGTCCATTTGTAGTTTTTTTGTCTTGGTATAGGGGTCTGGTAATCCAAGGGAAGTTTCACCTATCCGCAGGGGAAATATTCTGTAACAACAAACCATAGGCCTTAGAAACTAATATATATATATATATATTTCCTTTCCGTGGAAGATGGAAAGAACATGTAAGGATGGTGGTTCTAGACTAATCCCAACCATATGTCTTGCTTTAATTAATGAGTTAAGATGAAATAAAGACCAAGATACATTTTACTAAGATATAGTAACAATCACATACCTTTTTAGATGAAACGAATCTATAAGGAAAAAAATTGCAATAGTTTTGGATATTCCTTAGTTATAATGTGACATCTCGACACTAGAATTTTTTTTTATGTCATTCATAAACATATGACTACATATTCCTTCTACATGCATGTAACAAGAGATAATAAATTCCACAATAATCTTCTCATCGAGGTTTTTGAATTTGGTTCCACATAAAAAAATGGAATACCTTCTAGAGCTATGAGTTTCTTTGCATTCTCTATATTTTTTGTATTATAAAAAGATTAAGAAGTTGTTCTAGTAATGAAATTTCTTCTTCTTGAGGTGTGCATTGAGTAGGATTTAAGTGATATATGTTAGAAGATGTTTTTGGAACTCAAATAAGCATTTATATCATGTGATGCAGGAGCATCGTTGGCAAGCATGCAGAGCAAGACCCATCAATGTCAAGGAATATGTACAGGAGCCAACACCGACAGTTGCAGCAGATATTTGAAATCCACCTTAACTCAACGCCATAATTTATCTTTTGAGGCACACTTGAAACCAGAGCCGAAATTACCCTTTGAGGCATGTTTAGATAATCGTAAGTGGAGTGGGAGTTTCCATTATGACTCTGGAATGCAACCGATCCAAGATAGTCGTAGGATAGTCTTAGAGTAGACATGTAGTTAAAGGGGAAACCCTAAGAGCCCTATGAGATATAGAGGTTTTGTACACCCAAATGAGGTTGTCTTCAGGGGTGGATGTTAGCTGCAAGTTAGCAGGAAATAGGAGTTTCAGTTGTTGTTTTTTATTTCAGTTGTTGTTTTTTATTTCAGTTGTAGTCATTTTCACTTATGAATAGAACAGAGGAAAATTGATCCAATGCATGGTGTGAAATTTTTTTTTCAATTCTTTGTATTGTGTTTTCTTGAGTGAATGAATGAATCTCGTTATGAGTAGATGGAACTATGAAGGTTAGGATAAGTTTCAATTGTTTCTCTTCTATTGAAGTAGTGCAAGGTGTGCACACAGAATGCAAGGAGTGCATTGACGGAATCTGTTTCGGTTCCAAATCTCAAAAGAGATAACACAAAAGCTTCCCTTTGCAAGGAGTACAAAGAGAGTGGTGCAAGGCATGCACAGTCATCTGCAAGAATCCAAAACCTTGCGTAAAGATCTGGTGCAAGGAGTGCACAGATCTGACACTCGACTAAGTGTCGAAGAGGCTTTGCAAGAAGTTGAAGAACCAGTAAAGGAGAACACCAGGAGGGTGAGAGGAATTCCTCTTCAAGAAATCTCGAGGACCTGAGTTATTGAAATCCCTGAAATGCAAGGAGTGCGTAGGAAATCAAAATCTTCACGAGACCAAGCTTGAGAGGAATAACACTTTCCATAAGTTTCCAAGAGATCCAAGAATCGGACTCGTCGAAGGAGAAAAGGTTCAAAACCTTTGAACACCTAGAAGATATTCTAACTCTAAAGATAGCGTAAGTGCAAGGGGGAAAAGAAGTCAGTCGTTCGATCCGGACCCTAGAGAACTGAAACCGTCCATCAGGAGGGATGCATGGCGAACGATCAACGTTTCGCTGACTCGCATTTTGGAGAAGTCAAAGGGAAGAGCACTAAGAAATCGTGAAGCCCGAATCGCAACTTGATATGATTCATTGGATCTAGAAGAGATATGAATTGTCGATTGTCCAGGGCAAAATATCGACATTTCGGGAATCGGAGGACCAGAGGTGATAAGTCTTGTGACTTCACAAAGCGTGAAGTCTCGAAATCATCATGACTATCAAATCTAAGGAGAGATCTGGACCAATGACCCAGAGCCATCGCGATTTTGGCTATCAGGAGAACAGAGGCAAGGAAACTTCGAAGTCACGAAACGTGAAATGTCGATTTGATCACAGTCATCGATCAAGGGAATATCTAGACCGTAGATCTTGGGTCATCACGATTTTGGCCATCAGGTGAACGAAGGTAGAAACACTCATAGAGTCATGAAATTGTGACGCACCTTTCACTTGAGCGTGTGGTCACCGCCAGTGGTCACAAGAGAGAAAGGGCTTAGTAGAGAGGAGCTAGCACCCAATTAGCGTTGATATTTGAACAACACCTAAGAGAGAGGTCGTGGGTCTCATGCGACCTCTGCATTTGGGGAAAGAACCTGTGTAAGTGGGTTTGGGGTCTAGCAGAGACCTAGAGAGTCAATCAGACTCAGTTTCTTAATCGATCCTAGACCAGGAGGTCACGCAACCCTTAAGAGAGAAGGGGGGTCTGCATTAAGTGGTATCAGAGATGATTTTCGCCTGTAGATTTTAGGTGAAGGAGACAAAAGAACTCAAAGTTTTACTCTGTGTGTGACAGACAATCAACATAGTGTCGACAAGGAGGCAAGGAAAGAAACCTTTATCCAATTGAGCTGTAGAAAGGGAGATGTGAGAACTTCATGCAATATTAGAAGCAATGGAGGCAACACAAAGGAGAGAACCTGACACTGGAAATGTCAGCGATGCAGAAAGCAAAGAGGCAGTGGGCGAGAATGTCATCGAAGAAGATGTAGGCAAGGATGTTGTTGAGGAACACTTGCTGAGAGCAGTTGCTAGATTGGGAGGTAGAGCCAATATAAAGGTTCCAATGTATGAAGGCAATTTAGACATTGAGGAGCTGTTGGATTGGATAAGGTCCATGGACAAACATTTCGACTATAAAGATGTCGATGAAGAAAGAAAGGTCAACCAGGCTGTCATCAGGCTAAAAGGACATAAACCACTATGGTGGGATGAACTGCAGGCTGAAAGGAGAAGCAAAGGAAAATAGAAGATAAAGTGTTGGGACATACTGGTAGCCAAGATGAAGGCTAAGTTCATGCCCAAATATTATCATATAAATCTATTCAGGAAGATGCAGAACCTGAGACAAAAAGGGATGATAGTTAAGGAGTACACAGAGGAGTTTTATAAGCTAAACATCGGAACTGGACAAAGGGAGATAGACAAAGAAACATTTGTCAAGTATATAAATGGCCTGAGATATGAAATTCGGGATTAGCTCAGCATGATGTTAGTAACGACAATGGAGGATGCTTATCAGTTTGCACTGAAGGCAGAGGAGAAGTTGGCCAGAAAACAAAGCCAGCAAGGAAGAGGTAAAAGCTTGTCCTAAATAGAGGAAAGGGGTTTACCCATGACAAAGCACACAAGTCTAAGGACGAGACTGAGAAACCACAAAGTCACTCGAAAAGAGGAGGAAGTTCCCGAGAAGGATAGGGTAGTGGAAGAAATTATTTTAGAGGAAGAGGAAGAAGATGACGAGGAGAAATAAGATGCTACACCTGTGGAAAGACATGACACATGTCTTGGGAATGTCCCAAGAAAAAAAAAGGAGGGGGTGAAGCTCACATTTCATAAGCATAGAGAAGATATGTTGAAGCATAAGGAGCAGAGGATAGAACATCCCTGATGTTGAGGAAGGTTCTCTTTAATCCAGAGGCAGAAGTTGAGAAACCAGTGCAGAGGAACAGTCTCTTCATAACAGCTTGCAAGACTAAAGATAGAGTATGCAAGGTGATAATTGAAAGTGGGAGCACTAATAACCTAGTATCCACATAGATGGTGGAGAAATTGGAGCTGGAGACAACAACACACCCGAAGCCATACAAAGTCTCATGGTTGCAAAAGGGACACCAGGTAATGGTTATTAAAAAATGCTTGGTTGAATTTAAAATAGGAGGATATAGAGATGAAATCCTATGTGATGTAATTCCCATGGATGTATGTCATATTTTGTTGGGAAGACCATGGCAGTTTGACAGGAATTTCATTCATGATGGGAGGAAGAATACATACACATTAGAGAAGAATGGTAGGACAGACATGTTGCTGCCAATAAAGGAGAAGAGAGTGAAAGAGGAGGCCAGCACAAGCATACTTCTCATGAGTGGGAAAGAACTCTTGAATGAATTCAAGGAATAACATGAGATGTAGTTTTCTCTGGTAAGGAAGCCTAGAGTTATCCTTACAAGTACTTCAATGGAAGGTTTTCCTAAAGAGGTTCAGGAATTGTTGGATAATTTTGCTGACATAGTAGTGGATGAGTTGCCTAACTCATTTCCACCCATTATAAGTATCAGTCACCATATTGACGTAATACCAAGAGAAAGTCTGCCAAACAAAGAAGCATACAGATTGCAACCTCGAGAGAATGAGGAAGTGAAGAACCAAGTCCAAGAATTGTTAGACAAGGGTTTGGTCAGAGAGAGCTTGAGTCCCTGTGCATTACCAACCGTGTTGAGTCCAAATAAGGATGGAGGATGGAGAATGTGTACAGACTCAAGAGCCATTAACAAGATCACCATCATGTATAGATTTCCTTTATCCATAATGGATGATTTAATGGATTTCTTAAGTGGAGCAAATTTATTTTCCAAAATAGATTTGAAAAGTGGATATCAATGGATCAGAATGAGAGAAAGTGATGAGTGGAAAACATCCCTTAAGACAAATTAAGGTTTGTATGAGTGGCTTGTTATTCCATTTGGTTTAACAAATGCCTCGAGTACTTTTATGAGGCTGATGAATGAAATACTGAAAGATTTCATTGGTAAGTTTGTGGTTGTGTATCTGGATGATATACTGATCTTTAGTTGGACTAAAGAGGAGCATTTGAGGCACCTGACACTAGTGATGAGGAGGATATAATAGGAGAAGTTGTTGATAAATCTGAAGAAGTCCTCTTTTATGAAGACATAACTTGTCTACTTGGGTTTTGTGATCTCTTCAAATGAACTGAAGATGGATCTAGAGAAGGTGAAAGCAATAAAAGAATGGATGTCACCAAGGAGTATGTTTGAGGTAAGAAGATTCCATGGATTAGCAAGATTCTATAGGAATTTCATCAAAGACTTTAGTGGAATTTGTGCGTCAATGATGGATATAGTGAAGAAGAAGCACAAGTCTTTTAAATGGACACTGGAAGCCAAGAATAGCTTCAATATACTGAAGGAGAAAACAACAGAACGACCAATTCTGGTCTTGCCGAATTTTGAAAAGACATTTCAGGTGAGATATGATGCAAGTGGAGTTGCAATTGGAGTAGTCTTGAGCCAGGAAAAACACCTATTGCATATTTCAGTGAGAAGTTGAATGAGACCAAGAGAAAACACTCCACGTATGATAAGGAGTTTTATGCCATAATTCAAGCCTTGAAGAAGTGGAGGCATTATCTTGTCCCACAGGAATTTTTCTTGTATAGTGATAACCAAGCTTTACAATTCATAACCAGGGAGGAAAAATTGAATCAGAGGCATGCAAAATGGGTTGAATTTATGCAGAATTTTACTTTTGTCATAAAACAGATTGTTGGGAATGCTAACAAAGTTTATGATGCATTAAGCAGGAGATGTTTGATTCTGCAAGAATTTCAGGTGAAGACCTTGGGGTTTGAACACCTTAAGGACATGTATTGTGATGATACAGACTTCAAGGAAGCATATGAAGCATGTGTGAACCCTATGCTAAGAGACATAAGCTAGTGGACAGAGTACATGATTCAAGAGGGATTGTTTTTCAAGGGAAATCAATTGTGCATACCAAAATGCTCAATGAGGGATAACCTTTTGAAGGAAAAGCATAGTGGAGGATTGGCTGGACATTTTGGCCATGATAAAATATTTGCACAGTTGAGCAGTTCATACTATTGGCCAGGTATGAGAACATAAGTGATAAAGTTTGTGAAAAGATGTAGAATTTTCCAACACACAAAAGGGAAAAGATAGAACATTGGATTGTATCAACCATTGCCAATACCAGAGAGGCATTGGGATGTAATAAGCATGGATTTTATATTGGGACTGCCAAGAATGCAAAGAGGATTTGATTCCATATTTGTGGTGGTGGATAGATTTTAAAACATGGCACATTTTATCCCATGCCAAAAGACCATTGATGCAATGCATGTTGCAAATTTGTTTTTCAAAGAAGTTGTAAGACTTCACAACCTACCCAGAAGCATTGTCTTGGACAAAGACTCAAAAGTTGTTGGTCACTTTTGGAGAACACTATGGAAGATGTTGGGGATAGATTTTTCCTTCAGCTCAACTTATCACCCTCAAACATATGGATAGACTGAGGTGGTAAACAAAAGTTTGGGAAACTTGTTGAGGAGTTTGGTCACTGAACACCATAATCAGTGGGATCATATCCTTCCAGAAGATGAATTTGCATACAATGATTCACCAAACAAGACCACTGGAAAGAGACCATTCCAAATATTGTATGGAATTAAACCCATGGGAGTATCTATGTTGAGAGACTTGGAACAGAGAGAGATTAGGAGCACTAGAGCAGAAGATTTTTCTACAGAAATGCAAAGGCTCCATAGCCAGATCAAAGGATAGTTATAGAGTTCTAACAAGGAGTACAAACACAGAGCGGATCAACACCACAGAGAACTTCAATTTGAAGTAGGAGATCAGTTTCTAGAACATCTCAGGAAAGAGAGGTTCCCTAGAGGAACATATAACAAGTTGAAGATGAAGAAGATAGGACCATTTAAGATCTTGAGGAAGTTTGATGCAAATGCCTATGAGATTGGGTTACCAGATGATGTGGGCATATATCCCATATTCAATGTTGCAGATCTGTACCCTTACAGGAAAGATGACGCAGAGAGATCAGAAGATCAAGTGAAGATCCAGTGGGAAAAACAAATGCCCACAACAGAAAAGCCATAGATGGAGAAAATTGTTGATAAGAGGATTGGCAAGAAGACCAGGAGGAAGACCTATTTTAAGTATCTGTTCAAGTGGAAGGGGAACCCAATAGAAGATGCCAGTTGGGAAAATGAAGCTTCTATCCAGAATCATGGAAAATCAGTACTGGAGCTCATGGACAGGAGTCCATGAATTTTTGTCAAGGGGAGTATCATGCAGGAGCATCGTTGGCAAGCATGCAGAGCAAGACCCATCAACATCAAGGAATCTTTACAGGAGCCAACACCGACAGTTGCAACAGATATTTGAAATTCTCCTTAACTCAACACCAAAATTTATCTTTTGAGGCACGCTTGAACCCAGAGCCGAAATTACCCTTTGAGGCATGTTTAGATAATTGCGAGTGGAGCGAGAGTTTCCATTATGAATCTGGAATGTGACCGATCCAAGATAGCCATAGGATAGTCTTAGAGTAGACATGTAGTTAAGGGGGAAACCCTAAGAGCCCTATGAGATATAGAGGTTTTGTACGCCCAAATGAGGCTCACTGCAGGGGGAGATGTTAGTTGCAAGTTAGCAGGAAATATGAGTTTCAGTTGTTGTTTTTTATTTCAGTTGTAGTCATTTTCACTTATGAATAGAACAGAGGAAAATTGATCCAATGCATTGTGTGAAAAATGTTTTTCAATTCTATGTATTGTGTTTTCATGAGTGAATGAATGAATCTCGTTATGAGTAGATGGAACTATGAAGGTTAGGATAAGTTTCAATTGTTTCTCTTCTGTTGAAGTAGTGCAAGGTGTGCACACAGAACACAAGGAGTGCATTGACAAAAAAAAATTCAGCTCCAAAGCTCAAAAGAGATAACATGAAACCTTCCCTTTGCAAAGAGTGCAAAGAGACTGGTGCAAGGCATGCACAGTCATCCACAAGAATCCAAAACCTTGTGTAAATATCTAGTGCAAGGAGTGCACAAATCTGAGACTCAACTAAGTGTCATAAAGGCTTTGCAAGAAGTCGAAGAACCAGTAAAGGAGAACGCCGGGAGGGAGAGAGGAATTTCTCTTCGAGAAATCCTGAGGACAAGGAGTGCGTGGGAAATCAAAGTCTTCACGAGACCAAGCTCGGGAGGAATAACACTTTCCATAAGTGTTCAAGAGATCCAAGAATCAGACTCATCGAAGGAGAAAATGTTCGAAACCTTTGAACACCCAGAAGATCTTCTAACTCTAAAGATAGCATAAGTGCAAGGGGGAAAAGACCTCGGTCATTCGATCAGGAACCGTCCATCAGGAGGGACACGTGGAGAATGATTAACGTTTCGCCGACTCACACTTTAGAGAAGTAAAAGGTCGTAGCACTAAGAACTCACAAAGCCTAAATCTGTGACTTGATCTGAGTCATTGGATCTAGGAGAGATCTGGACCATTGATTGTCCAGGGAGAAATACCAACATTTCGGGGATTGGAGGACCGAAGGTGATAATTCTTGTGACTTCATAAAGCGTGAAGTCCCGAAATCATCATGACCTTCAGAGCTGAGGAAAGATCTAGACTGTTGACCCAGAGCCATCACGATTTCGGTTATCAGGAGAATGGAGGCAAGGAAACTCCCAAGTCACGAAACACGAAACGTCGATTTGATCGCAATCGTCGATCAAGGGGAGATATAGACCGTAGATCTCGGGTCATCGTGATTTTGGCCATCGGGTGAACGGAGGTAGAAATGCTCCTAGAGTCACGAAACGCGAAATCATGACACACCTTTCTCTCAAGCGCATGGTCACCGCCAGTGGTCACAAGAGAGAAAGGGCTTAACAGAGAGGAGATAGCACCCAATTGGCACTGAGATTTGAACAATGCCCAGGAGAGAGGTCGCGGGTCTCATGCGACCTGCGCATTCAGGGAAAGAGCCTGTGTAAGTGGATTTGGGGTCTAGCAGAGACCTAGAGAGTCAATCAGACTCAGTTTCTTGATCGATCCTAGACCGTGAGGTCGAGAAACCCTTAGGAGAGAAGGGGGGTTTGCATCATCATGTCAAGAAAATTCAATTATGAAGTTGGAAGCTTCAAAAGATATATTAGAACTACTCTCTGCAAAAGAATTCTACTTTTGAGAATGCACATAATAATTTCAAGGTCAAAGTCTACCTTGAGAATTCTCTTACAATTTATTTCACTTTTAACTACTAGCTCTACCAAAAATATGATCTATATTTTGTATAACCCTCTTCATTCTCATAAATAGATAGGATCTCCATTAGTTTAACAATAATGACATCGTTTGATAGGATGTTTTCTACTATAGGATTACTATTTGACTCCAACCAAACACAAAACAACTCGAGCAACATTTTCACATTCTATCAAGTTTTTGAAGTGCATAGGGTGGTAATATATTTCTTCATGTTATTTAAGAGAGAGTGAAATTGAAATTGTAGAATCAAATGATTTTCTTGTAATTTGAGAGAAATTCCTAGTTAACGAACAAATTGGGATTGAAGTTTCCATCTGGATACCTACATTGGGCTTGCTTGAACATTGCTTAGGTGATTCCTTTGTAGAGACACTTAAATCTACTATTGAAATACTGAGAGCGAGGGGTGAATCAATATGAGCACTTTTACCACTTTTAACCACAATATATAAACTTCAACTTAATCAACAGTATATCATCAAGATATCATCAGTGTATTATGAGCATATAAACATAAGCAACATCACATCAAGTACACAATACACTAGAATTTATGTGGAAACCCAAATGGGACAAAACCACATAATATATATCAAAGAATGCATTCAATGGAAGCACCAACTTCCCAATTCTTCAGCTACAACTAGAAGGAGGCTATGACCCCCTATTTACAAGATCCAACCTTAAGGAAGGTACAACTCCCTGAATTCTATGGATCCAACTAGAAGGAGGCTACAACCCCCTAATTCTCAAGCTCCAACCTGAAGGAAGCTACAACTCCCTGAATTCTATGGATCTAACTAGAAGTAGGCTACAACCCCCTTATTCTCAGGATCCAACCTAAAGGAAGCTCTAACTCCCTAATTCTTCAACTCCAACCGGAAGGAGGCTACAATCCCCTTTCCTTTCCCCATCCTTCTGCTCTGAAATATAAATGTAGAAAAAACTATCACTACCACAATCACTTCCACTGTCATTGTCACATCAACCTATAACCTGTTAACCTATCATTTTATCCAAACTGTCACTGTCACTACCACTATCACATCAACCTGTCATTGTCAACTTGTCATTTCAACTAGTCACTTCCATTGTCACTATCATTGACATATTATCATCACCTTGTCACCACAACTGATGCTCAACATCAACAGAACCAGATCCTTTCACATGGATACCATCACCAAACCATGTACATCAACTTGTATCAACCATGCATCAATCATGCACTAACACTTGTACCAAAACATGCATCAACCATGCACCAAACCCTGTACCCAATAATGCATCAACTATGCACCAACACCTGTATCAAACCATGCATCAACCATGCACCAAAACATTTACCAAACAGTTCATCGACTATGCACCAACACCTGTACCAAACCATGTATCAAACACGCACCAAAACATGTACCAAACCATGCATTAACAATGCACCAACACCTCTACCAAACCATGTTTCAACCATGTACCATATCATGCATCAAACCTGTACAATACCATCAACCATGTACCAACATGTACCATAAATCATGTACCATAATATGTGTCTCAACAAAGTACCAACCAACCAAGATCATATACCAAGGATATGTCTCAACCATGCACCTAAGATGTGCCTCAATCATGTGTTGATTCCTCAACAATATGTGACCAAGCATGTAACAATATCACTAACATATGCCTCTAACCATACACCTAATATGTGCCTCAATAATGTGACAATGCCTCAACAATATACCAAAGACTTGCCTCAATCATGCACCATAACATCATCAACATCTAACCCTAAAAACATGCATATAAATTGTACATTACCTAATCTATTATATTAGCAAAATAGAGAAATAATGCAGAGAATAATACTGAGATAGCAACAGAATACTGAAATATTCCAGAGATAACAACAAAACAACAATTTATATGGAACCACAACACCAGAATTATACCTTTATTGATAAGAAACAATGTTCACTTTCCTCTTCAAGGGGGCAACCTTTAGCAGAGCAGATCTCTATTACAATAATTTTCCAAGAACAAAATTCTCATACCCTCTACTCTTATTTATACTAAATCTATCTATCCAAAATAACAATCTAGAGGAATATCCTTCTAGAAGCGAAAGCTTCTATTAGGTCTTCTTACAATTGACTTATTCCTCCTTATTGTTAGGCCTTATTAATATTGACCTTTATTACATGGAAATATATTATTATACCCACTTGAGGGGTTAGGTAGGTTAGGTCCCTAACATAAAAATACCTATAACTTTGTAACAGACCTGGTGTATGTGATCACAGACCTGTAGACCTTCCTCAACTTCAACAACAAATGAATAACATCTTCATCAAACTTTACCTTAGTCTCACGAGACTAGTTTTTTTATTAGTCAAAAACTCTAACTTTCAATAAGAATAACTTCATACCTATAATGAATAAAGGTATACATATTGTACCCAATATTATTCAATATATTCTCTACAATTCCTCCAATTTGCACTGCTTGGAACATCCTAGAACATGAGTTATAGAAAAAATGGTAGACCTTGTTGAATTCTATCCTATTCTAGAGAGCGAACTTGTAGAGCATGCCACACGCAGATATTTTATATCTAGATCTGAAAATCATAGAAAACATACTACGAAATTTAATCTATCCACTGCATTTAGTCTTACTAAATTCAAATCCTCTATGAAGAAGTTATAATTGTTTTACCAGGAACACCTGTTTGAGACTAGTTTTAGGACTAGCCAAAAACTTTATTTTCCATAGAGTGTATCTCCAAAAAAACAATGACCTGGAAGATGAAATTTCTACCACAAGTACCTTGATATGTCTTCTCAATATCCTCCAAATTTCAGTATCTGAATCATTTTAGAAATAAATTTATAGAGAAAATGGTAATATGACCTGTAAATAACATACCTTAGAACACATCCTCACAATACTTCATCCTCCCTTGGAATTTATCCCTTCTTCATTTCATCTTCCCTCTTAAATTCTCCTCAGATCTCCTTGGTTACCACAGATAAGAATCACTTACTCACATAGAAGATATTCAATAGAATGTTTGTGTGAATTTGTTTATGAGTGACTTCTTGAGGTCTATATCCCTAATCCGGTTGATCAAGATATTTTCTACTGTTCTACTACTCTGGCGTGCAGATCTGATACACTGGGGGTTTCTGGATGTGTTTTAGCTGGGTGATTGAGATGTTCTTTGGTTATAGTGTTTGCATGTTGGTTATTATGGTTGCATGTCGTTTATTACAAGTGCATGTTGCATAATGAAGGTTTAACAATCATAAAAAGACGCATGCAATAGTATAGAATATCAACTGCTCAATATCATGAATAATAATAGTGCATGCATGGGAATACAAATCGCCTACTGAAATATAGAGTCTAGACGTCAGTCAGATCTCATGGATCTGTACTGGAATACAATCAAATGACAAAAGAAATACCCGTGACCGCAAGAAGACAGTAGATCTGCTACATGCACGGATAGATAGGCAAAAATGAGCGATCCCGGAGAAGTACGGTAACCGCTACCAGCTGGAAAACTCGATCTAAAAAATCCACCGTCAGAATGAACTCGAAACTGCTCCAATCAATGCGCCCTGGCCTCTACACTGGAAATACTGTCTGACGGAACTCGGATCGGACCTCTACGACACTAGATCTAGACCCCTGGGGGGTTTGCGCCCCTCCTTGGGCACTGAATGCGCCCCAAAGGATTCCACCGTCGGAATCTGCTGCAATATAGCTCAAAACGATCGTCTCGTCCAATGATTAAATGGGTCGGAAGGATTTGGCCGGATCTGATAGGAAACCCCTGCAAGCAATGCCAAACGTCTGTCTGGGATGACTGCGCCCAAAATGGCTGTGTGGGTCGATCTACAAGATTCCACCGTCGGAATCTGATGATGAATGGCTCAATGGAAGCGCCCTGGCTAGATCTCTACTAGGTCGGAATGAATCTGCAATCGGGACCACGGTCTACTGCAAATCTCTGAATCTCCAAAATGACTTGCGCCCTCCTTGGCTGAGTTGCGCCCTCAACAATAATCTCTCCTAAAAAGAACGGTGAAATACCTGGATGGTATCTCCGATGGGCTAGGGTGTGTCTCTCCACACCGAAACCGATCAAGGGTGGTGGTTTCCTCCAGAAATCCACAAAACAGTAAGGTCGGCTCTCCTCCTCCTCTCGGAAGTCTCAACATCAAATCA
>SNQJ01S0048263.1:18888-36653 GCA_010110895.2 Picea sitchensis | reverse complement strand
CTATCATAGCCAGTCTATCTGCTACCTGAGCTAAAGACTGGGACATGGTCCGCTGGCTAGCTAGGATGTCACTGATCATCTGTATGAAGGCTACGTCTGGATCCAATGGGGCCTTACCACTTCCCTCTAGTCGCTCATACCTATCACCTAGCCTCTTCTCTGCTTCGCGCTCTACTCGTCGCTCTTCTTCTCTAAGTGCCTCTTCCTCTTCCTCTGAACTGGGAGGGAAGGGAGGAAAGTTAGGTATGACCCTTCTTCCCTTGCACCGATTGTACGTGACATATTCGTCACCTTCATGCTCATGGCCATATGGTTCTTCTGCTGGATTCATGGTCTTTAGTCACAGGCTGGCAGGACTAAAGCTTTGATACCACTGAAATATCCCTGATCCGGTTGATCAAGATATTTGCTACTATTCTACTACTCTGGTGTGCAGATCTAATACACTGGGGGTTTCTGGATGCGTTTTAGCTGGGTGATTGAGATGTTCTTCAGTTATAATGTTTGCATGTTGGTTATTATGGTTGCATGTCATTTATTACAAGTGCATGTTGCATAATGAAGGTTTAACAATCATAAAAAGACACATGCAATAGTATAGAATATCAACTGCTCAATATCATGAATAATAATAGTGCATGCATGGGAATACAAATCGCCTACTGAAATATAGAGACTAGACGTCAGTCAGATATCATGGATCTGTACTGGAATACAATCAAATAACAAAAGAAATACCCGTGACCGCAAGAAGACAGCAGATCTGCTACATGCACGGAGAGATAGGTAAAAATGAGCGATCCCGGAGAAGTACGGTAACCGCTACCAGCTGGAAAACTCGATCTAAATAATCCACCATCAGAATGAACTCGAAACTGCTCCAATCAATGCGCCCTAGCCTCTACACCGGAAATAATGTCTGACGGAACTCGGATCGGACCTCTACGACACTAGATCTGGACCCCTGGGGGGGTTTGCGCCCCTCCTTGGGCATTGAATTCACCCCAAAGGATTCCACCGTCGGAATCTACTGCTATATAGCTCAAAACGATCGTCTTGTCCAATGATGAAATGGGTCGGAAGGGTTTGGTCGGATCTGATAGGAAACCCCTACATGCAATGCCAAACGTCTGTCCGGGATGACTGCGCCCAAAATGGTTGTATGGGTCGATCTGCAAGATTCCACCGTTGGAATCTGATGATGAATGGCTCAATGGAAGCACCCTGGCTGGATCTCTACTGGGTCGGAATGAATCTGCAATCGGGACCACAATCTACTACAGATCTCTGAATCTCCAAAATGACTTGCGCCCTCCACAATAATCTATCCTAAAAAGAACGGTGAAATACCTGGATGGTATCTCCGATGGGATAGGGTGTGTCTCTCAACACCGAAACCGATCAATGGTGGTGGTCTCCTCCAGAAATCCACAAAACAGTAAGGTCGGCTCTCCTCCTCCTCTCAGAAGTCTCAACATCGAATCATAACAATGCATAATGAGGAATTACGTCAAATTCCTCTCTTTATATCTTTCCCGACCTAATTCTTCATTGACATCACTTAACCTAGGTGCCTTTCCTCCTAAGTGATTTAATTGTCAATTAAGTCGCCCCCTTATCACCTTTTCATTCTAATTCTCCATTGACTTAGGCTTAAGTGACTTTTCCTAAGTATTTTGGCTTAATTTATCATTTAGCCTTAATTCTCCCTTATTTCTCCATCTGGTTCCCTGTTTGTGCCTGACTATAGTCTACGGGAACATATAGACTACTAAGTCACTCCCTGGTGGCCTAATCTTGGGGACGGGACATCACAAGTACCTTGATATGTCTTCTCAATATCCTCCAAATTTCAGTATCTGAATCATTTTAGAAATAAATTTATAGAGAAAATGGTAATATGACCTGTAAATAACATACCTTAGAACACATCCTCACAATACTTCATCCTCCCTTGGAATTTATCCCTTCTTCATTTCATCTTCCCTCTTAAATTCTCCTCAGATCTCCTTGGTTACCTCAGATAAGAATCACTTACTCACATAGAAGATATTCAATAGAATGTTTGTGTGAATTTGTTTATGAGTGACTTCTTGAGGTCTATATATAGTTTTTCTATGTAACCTCTTTCCTTAACTTTAGGGCTTCTAGAAATTTATTGTTACAACCACTTTACCCTTTCATTAATGACTTGAAACAAATTAGAGGATTCTTAACCCATATTTTGGGCTTCCTAAACCATGTTTGTGGCTTCCAACTTCATGAACGCATAAATCCTCAACCGTGAGGAATGATGTGGCATACAACCTAACATCGGAAATGACATGACGAGGACTATCCATCCATGAGTGTCTTACCTACATGTACACTATCCTTCATGTCGATATTCCTAAAGCAACTTTAGGTACCATAACCATACCTCTGGGCCTTTGTGTAGACTTCATCAAATGCACCCATCACATCTGTTGACATAAACCACTCCATCAATAACAACTAACTCACCATCTATCTCAACCACATATCTAGGACTTGGGGTCTATCAAAGACCCAGAGAGTCAATCAGACTCATTTTCTTGATCGATCCTAGACCAAGAGATTGCACAACCCTTAGGAGAGAAGGGGGGTTTGCATCATCATGTCAAGAAAATTCAATTATGAATTTGGAAGCTTCAAAAGATATATTAGAACTACTCTCTGCAAAAGAATTCTACTTTTGAGAATGCACATAATAATTTCAAGGTCAAAGTCTACCTTGAGAATTCTCTTACAAATTATTTCACTTTTAGCTACTAGCTCTATCAAAAATATGATCTATATTTTGTATAACCTCTTCATTCTCATAAATATATAGGATCTCTATTAGTTTAACAATAATGACATCCTTTGATAGGATGTTTTCTACTCTAGGATTACTATTTGACTCCAACCAAACACAAGAAACAACTCGAGCAACATTTTCACATTCTATCAAGTTTTTGAAGTGCATAGGGTGGTAACATATTTCTTCATGTTATTTAAGAGAGAGTGAAATTGAAATTGTAGAATCAAATGATTTTCTTTTAATTTGAGAGAAATTCCTAGTTAACGAACAAATTGGGATTGAAGTTTCCATGTGGATACCTACATTGGGTTTACTTGAACATTTATTAGGTGATTCCTTTATAGAGACACTTAAATCTACTATTGGAATATTGAGAGAGAGGGGTGAATCAATATGAGAACTTTTACCACTTTTAACCACAATATATAAACTTCAACTTAATCAACAGTATATCATCAAGATATCATCAGTGTATCATGAGCATATAAGCATAAGCAACATCACATCAAGTACACAATACACTAAAATTTACGTGGAAACCCAAATGGGAGAAAACCACATAATATATATCAAAGAATGAATTCAATGGAAACACCAACTTCCCAATTCTTCAGTTGCAGCTAGAAGGAGGCTATGACCCCCTATTTACAGGATCCAACCTTAAGGAAGGTACAACTCCCTGAATTCTCTGGATCCAACCAGAAGGAGGCTACAACCCTCTAATTCTCAAACTCCAACCTGAAGGAAGCTACAACTCCCTGAATTCTATGGATCTAACCAGAAGAAGGCTACAACCCCATTATTCTCAGGATCCAACCTAAAGGAAGCTCCAACTCCCTCATTCTCCGGCTCCAACTGGAAGGAGGCTACAATCCCCTTTCCTTTCCCCATCCTTCCGCTCTGAAATATAAATGTAGAACAAACTGTCACTACCACAATCACTTCCACTATCGTTGTCACATCAACCTATCATTGTATCCAAACTATCACTGTCACTACCATTATCACATCAACCTGTCATTGTCAACTAGTCACTTCCATTGTCACTATCACTGACATATTGTCATCACCCTGTCACCACAACCGATGCTCAACATCAACAGAACTAGATCCTTTCACATGGATACCATCACCAAACCATGTACATCAACCTGTATCAACCATGCATCAATCATGCACCAACACTTGTACCAAAACATGCATCAACCATGCACCAAAACCTATACCCAACAATGCATCAACTATGCACCAACACCTGTATCAAACCATGCATCAACCATGCACCAAAACATTTACCAAATAGTTAATCAACTATGCACCAACACCTGTACCAAACCATGCATCAAACACACACCAAAACATGTACCAAACCATGCATTAACAATGCACCAACCCCTGTATGTGACCAAGCATGTAACAATATCACTAACATATGCCTCTAACCAAACACCTAATATGTGCCTCAATAATGTGTCAATGCCTTAACAATATACCAAAGACTTGCCTCAATCATGCACCATAACATCATCAACATCTAACCCTAAAAACATGCATATAAACTGTACAGTACCTGATCTATTATATTAGCATAATAGAGAAATAATGCAGAGAATAATACTAAGATAGCAACATAATACTAAAATATTCCAGAGATAACAACAAAACAACAATTTATATAGAACCACAACACCAGAATTATACCTTTATTGATAAGAAACAATGTTCACTTTCCTCTTCGAGGGGGCAACCTCCAGCAGAGCAGATCTCTATTACAATAATTTTCCAAGACAAAACTTCTCATACCCTCTACTCTTATTTATACTAAATCTATATATCCAAAATAACAATCTAGAGGAAGATCCTTCTAGAAGCAGAAGCTTCTATTAGGTCTTCTTACAATTGACTTATTCCTCCTTATTGCTAGGCCTTATTAATATTGACCTTTATTACATGGAAATATATTATTATACCCACTTGAGGGGTTAGGTAGGTTAGGTCCCTAACATAAAAATACTTATAACTGTGTAACAGACCTGGTGTATGTGATCACAGACCTGTAGACCTTCCTCAACTTCAACAACAAATGAATAACATCTTCATCAAACTTTACCTTAGTCTCACGAGACTAGTTTTTTTATTAGTCAAAAACCCTAACTTTCAATAAGAATAACTTCATACCTATAATGAATAAAGGTATACATATTGTACCCAATATTATTCAATATATTATCTACAATTCCTCCAATTTGCAATGCTTGGAACATCCTAGAACATGAGTTATAGAAAAAAAGGCAGACCTTGTTGAATTATATCCTATTCTAGAGAGCGAACTTGTAGAGCATGCCACATGCAGATATTTTATATCTAGATCTTAAAATCATAGAAAACATACTATGAACTTTAATCGATCCACTGCATTTAGTCTTACTAAATTCGGATCCTCTATGAAGCAGTTATGATTGTTTTACCGGGAACACCTGTTTGAGACTAGTTTTAGGACTAGCCAAAAACTTTATTTTCCACAGAGTGTATCTCCAAAAAAACAATGACCCAGAAGATGAAATTTCTACCACAGGTACCTTGATATGTCTTCTCAATATCCTCCAAATTTCAGTATCTGAATCATTTTAGAAACAAATTTATAGAGAAAATGGTAATATGACCTGTAAATAACATACCTTAGAACACATCCTCACAATACTTCATCCTCCCTTGGAATTTATCCCTTCTTCATTTCATCTTCCCTCTTAAATTCTCCTCAGATCTCCTTGGTTACCTTAGATAAGAATCACTTACTCACGTAGAATATATCCAATAGAATGTTTGTTTGAATTTGTTTATGAGTGACTTCTTGAGTTCTATATATAGTTTTTCTAAGTAACCTCTTTCCTTAACTTTAGGGCTTCTAGAAATTTATTGTTACAACCAATTTACCCTTTCATTAATGACTTGAAACAAATTAGAGGATTCTTAACCCATATTTTGGGCTTCTTAAACCATGTTTGGGGATTCCAACTTCATGAAATCATAAATCCTCAACTGTGAGGAACCACGTGGCATACAACCTATCACCATAAATGACATGATGAGGACTATCCATCCATGAGTGTCTTACCTACATGTACATTGTCCTTCATGTTGATATTCCTAAACCAACTTTAGGTACCATAACCATACCTCTAGGCCTGTGTGTAGACTTCATCAAATGCACCCATCACATCTGTTGACATCAACCACTCCATCAATAACAACTAACTCACCATCTATGTCAACCACATATCTAGGGCTTCCAGACTTCTCCAAGGGTTGACATCAATGAAAACCATCTCTCTAACAATATCCCCCTTTGGCATTGATGGAAACACTGATGGAAATATTGATAATGCAATGCTCATGCTCCTCCTATGACCATTGCTCCTCATCAATGCTTCTCACTCTCGCCCTTTGACATGAATGGAAAAAGGTGTCTCTCCTTGGGGCTTCTCCCCCTATCTTCATGCATATATTCTTTCTCTCAGTTTCCATGAATGTTTTCTTTTTGTTCACATTTTTCTCTCCTCATGTTCCCCTACTCTTGTGATTTCCCCTAAAGGTATACCTTCTCTGAAAAATCCTTCTCTCACTTTCATGCGCTTGAATTTTACTCTTACGATCTTTCTCTTTCTCTTCCTTTCACGTCATGGGAAAAAGGATAACTCCCCATGTTAATATGTCTCCCCCTTTCTGTTGTTGCTAATATTTATTTCTTGATCTTTTTCTCTGACGATGTCTCTTCCCTTTACTTATGTGCAAGATGTCATGTTGATCAAAGTACAGATTCCTATGTATGTTTCATTTTCTCTCTTTCAATGCTTCTTTTCCATTGGTGCTTCCTCTTTTAATTCTCTGATATATATATATATACAGAATTCAACATTTCCTGACTTCCTATCTTCATGGCCTGTTATGTTCATTGTTTAGACATCCATGAGCATATTGTTCAAAAATGTCTCTGTGATGATATAAAATTTTCTCAACGTCTCTCTTTCCTTGTTCTATTGTGCCTTTATGTGACCAACTGATTCCAATTGTAAATACATTGTTATGCATCTTCTCTGACCCATGTTTTTTGTACCTGCTAAGTATCCATCTTTGTCCATATGTCTCAAAATATCCATACCGTTTCTACTCAACTATCCACAATGATGACCCATCTATTATTGTACTATCATGAAGGCTTCACTGCTACAACTGATAATCACATATTCTTGTTTCTTGAAAATGATTCAAATGTGTCAATTGGTCTTCTCTATCTGCAATTCAAACTCTGCATGTCTGGAACAACCCATACTAAAGATATCCCTTCCTGAAAACATATGTGGAATACATTCATAACCTTTTTCATGTGACATTGCCAACTGATATCTACGTGGGGACACTACTTTTCAACTGATCAATCTGTCTCTCTGTACTTTTGTTATTTGACTGCTCTGAATCTGTCATTGCAAATACATCAAAATGCTCGAAGGATGGTTCTCTGATCTGTAGTAGCTATTGCACCGACTCCCCCTATTTAATATTCATATTTACTGGGAATCTCCAAGACAAATGGATCATAACAATACATGCTATGATGCAAAGTAATCTTCCTCTTCATCTATGGATTCATCATTTTCTTCAATTATGACAATATTTCATCTCAAAAAACTTTGACAACTACTTTTTAATTTCATCAATCAGTTGATCTGCGTTGCCTATTATAATTTAAGATCATCAACATAAAAGGAAATCAAATCAACATACCCCTTATGATCTGACTTGATATAAATGTCAAAATCACTCTTACTTTTCATAAAACCTTTCTGAAGAAAAAAAGAGTCAATATTCACATACCAATATCTTGGTGCATGTTTTAATCCATATAAAGATTTCTTTAACTTACAAAAAAGATGTTATTAACCCTTCTTTATAGATCCTTATGGTTGAATAAGATATACTTCTTCCCTTAATTCCCCATTTATAAAAGAAGACCTAATATGTAATTGATGTAGCTTCCAATTGTGTTTTGTAGCTAATCAAATCATTAATCTAATTTTGTTTGTATTAGCTACAAGTGCAAATGTATCTTCATAATTGATTCCCTCTTTCTGTGAATATCCTTTTGCAACCAACCTTTCTTTATATTTATATATACCATCATCATTAAATTTGGGTTTGAATAACCATTTGGATCCTATGGGAACTTTATTTTTTGGAAATTCTATTACTTCCCAAGTATTATTTTTCATTATGGACTCAAAATCTTCCTTCATTGCATCTCTCCGTACTTTATGCTATTTAGCTTGTTCAAAATTCAAAGGTTCTATGATATTCACTACTTCAATAATCAAAGCATAATATTTCTACCTTTCAGGTAGTTGAGTTTTTTGTGACGAACTCCTTGGTGCTTCACTACTTTCCCCTCTTCTCCTACTCTGTGGTGAATCTTATCCTCATCTTGGTGTACTTCAGTTGCTTGTAATGTCCATATTGTTGGATTCTTCCTCATGTTTCTATTCATGTTCATCATCTTTTTCTTCTTTGACATTTTTCACCATGATCATAAGGAATATGCCATGCATCATAACTATTCACCTTATGGCCTTCATATACATGCTCATGAAATAACACATCTCTAGTTGCAAAAAATTTGTGTGTGCAAGGATTAAACATCTTATAAGATTTTTTATCATAATAGTAACCAATAAAAATATACTTGATAGCTTTTTCATCTAGTTTTCTCCTATCCTATTTAGGAACATGAGAAAAATCTTTGCTTCCAAATATTCTTAAATGACTTTCTGCTGGTTTATAACCATAAATAGCTTCAAAATGAGTTTTATGATCTAAAATTTTAGTAGGGATTCTATTTTTCAAATAAACAATAGTACTCATAACGTCATCCCCAAAACCATTAGTAATATTTTTACCTTTTATCATTCTGAGTGCACATTCCAGTAAGGTTCTATTCTTTCTCTTAGATACTCCATTATGTTGTGGAGTATGTGGCATCATATATTGTTGTACAATTCCATGGAATTTGCAATACTTGATGAACACACCTGATGTATACTCTCCTCCTTGATCTGATCAGAGGATATGGATGTATTCTCATGTTTTCTTCTCAACCATATTTTAAAACTTTTTTAAGTATTGAAACACATCACTTTTCTTTATCAAAAAATAAACCCATGTATATTTGGTGCAATCATCAATAAAAAACAAGAAATAGTATGCTCCACAAAGTGATATTTTCTGCATAGGACCACACGCATTTGTATGCACAAGTTCAATAATATTTCTTTTTCTTTTATCTGTATGAGTAGGGAATTATTCCCTGTGCATCTTCCCTAATGCACACCCTTCACATGCAGAATAATCATTGTTAAGCAATGGAAGTCCTTCCACCCGCCCTTGTTTTTGAAGTAGTAAAAAATCATGACAGTTAAGATGTCCATATCTTTGGTGCCATAAAACTTTTGTTGTCATGGTTGTGGATGCCAACGCTTGATGACTCTTGTTATTCACATAAATCTTGTATAAACCTCCAAATATGACTCATGTTGCAAGTCTAATCTTGTAATGATCTTGCATATATTTTACCACACAATGTGACTTTAAAATTTCTACCTTCAAATCTTGATCTATGATGGTAGAAACTGAGATCAAGTTCTTCTTTATACCAAGCACATACATCACATTTTGAATCTGTTTAACAAAACTATTTGGTAATGTCACAGATAGATCACCATATCCTTTAATTTGATGTGAGTGATCATCCCCGAGATATATATTTACACCATTATTTGTTTCATGATCATTTTCAAACCAATCCTTGTTACAAGACATATGTATGGAGGAACCACAATCAACAAATTATGCATTTAATTAATTTGTTTTAGTGGGAAAGGAAACATCTAAAATAAATAATCTGATATTTTTGAATTCATCAATCATGTTTCTCCTCCATCAACAAAATGACCAATATGCCTTTAGTTTCTATGTTTGGATTTATGATACTTCCTTTTAAAGAAATCTCTAGAATAGTGTCCAAACTGGCCACACTAAGAACATGCATCATTCATTTTAAAATTAGCATCAAACTTTGGTGGTGTCATACCTTGTTGTGGATTTGCATATGAAATATTGAAATGTTTGGTTTGAAGTATTTTAAATAGTATTAATTCCGTCAAAGTCATATCCCCTTTTAGTCATTGTCACATGCATACAAGCTCTAACTAAGCTCATTATAATCTACATTTTTCTAACATAAGATTTGTGAAACCATTACAACAATATACTCATTAAGAGTTCAACATATCAATTATTACAACAATATATTCATTAAGAGCTCAACATATCACATATGAGAATTGAACATGGGTGGGGAGGATAACAATCATTCCTCCCAATTAACACTCATATGTATATACTTTGACTAGTAAATAAATGTGTATCTATATTTCTCTATATAAAGTTAATTCAAATAGTTAAATTTATTATACCTAAATTGTTATGAAAAAATATATTACAAAATCAAATAACATTTTTTTTTTTATATACAACTACATAAATATGAAATATTCTAGAAATAACTTTTACATGATTATAATTTAATTACGAAATATTTGGTTTGAATAATTTTAAATAGTATCAATTCCGTCAAAGTCATATCCCCTTTATGCGAATGTACTATTATCATTAATTATGTTGTAAAATCTAAGTAGAAATGTATTATTATCATTAATAATATTGGTTTTAAATTTTTATCATCAATTATATTTTAGTTGAAAATGTGATAGAGACAATTTCAAATTTTTCAATAAAAAACTTAAGTGAAAATGTACTATTATCATTAAAAATATTGGTTTTAAACTTTTTTTTATAATTATAATTAGTTGAAAATTCAAGTGTTGATGATATATTATTTTTTAATATTTATAAATTCAACCATCATCATAAAAAAATGAATATTTATTTCCAAATATAATCATGAAAAGGTCCGACCAGAAGTTTCAAGAAAGGAATGATTTACTAAACATGTTTGGCTAACTATGAAGATCATGCGACCGAGTACATATTACTTCATCATTCGGAAGGGATTTGTTGCATCATACCAGAGAACATCTCAGAAATTTTAATTCAAAAATATAATCAACCATTATGTTGATTTTAAAATAAATTCATAAATCCGATAAAAGTTCCTATTTCAATAATTAAAGATTGAATGCATGTTTTGCTAACACTAAAGACGATGGGACCGGTAGATGCTACTCAGGACACAACTGCTCCCATCAAAAGTGAAGCGACGGGTAGATGTTACTCACGACCCATCAAAAGCGAAGGGCTTCATTATGAAGGAAGGTTACTTGTAAAAGCAATTCATCCGTTCAGTAAAGAGAAACAAGAAAACGTAAAAGATTCAATGAAAAGTTGTATCTCACTTAAACTCTACAGAGAAAGGAAACTCACGCTTCTTTGAATGAGAAAAGGAAGGATTATTTTTTAATAAAGGAAATGCTTACCTTTGCCCATCTAACATTCAAACCCAATCTTCTGCGTGTTGTGTGTTTCTCAAGTTTGAGCAATCGTACTCCTTCTTCTCTCTCTTTGGATTTTCATGCTTTTTCCTTTGATTATCACTGAACAAAAGTGTGAGTGATCATGTGTTGCGGGGTTAAAGGGGATGCGTATTTGATTAATGAAGAGAATCCCCGCCACCCTGGGAGAAGATGAGGTCCATTGGATGGTGGAATAAGTGTGGGAATTTAATGTACAGCTTTTGCATTCCCTGACTGAATGAGTGAGTGGGNAACTCTACAGAGAAAGGAAACTCACGCTTCTTTGAATGAGAAAAGGAAGGATTATTTTTTAATAAAGGAAATGCTTACCTTTGCCCATCTAACATTCAAACCCAATCTTCTGCGTGTTGTGTGTTTCTCAAGTTTGAGCAATCGTACTCCTTCTTCTCTCTCTTTGGATTTTCATGCTTTTTCCTTTGATTATCACTGAACAAAAGTGTGAGTGATCATGTGTTGCGGGGTTAAAGGGGATGCGTATTTGATTAATGAAGAGAATCCCCGCCACCCTGGGAGAAGATGAGGTCCATTGGATGGTGGAATAAGTGTGGGAATTTAATGTACAGCTTTTGCATTCCCTGACTGAATGAGTGAGTGGGCGTCATAGCTACGAAAGGTGGTGAGTGTGTAAAGCTTCCTCTTTTTACTGTGCTGCCTTTCATTATCCTTTCTTTCACTGCTTCAATGACACTTCACTTTTTCTTTATTATTTTCTTCAGCACGGCTTCTTTCGGGTTGACGGGCCTGTTTATCTGCGGGGTCATAACTTTCTCTTTTTTTTTTCTTATCGCTACATTGTTTTCTTATGGGTATGCTTGCATATATAACATCTATCACTCACTTACACAAATTGATCATGAATAGATCACATAGTTAACTAATTATTTAGAAACATTCCAAGATCACCATAGTTTTGTTGAGTTAAGAGGTTAGGAAGGTTACCTCCTTTTCATCTTCAACCTTCTTAGTGTTAAAAAGGTGAACACTCTTTCATCCCATGGGGTTTTAGGGATTGACCAACCCCGAGTTTCACTATGGATCTCATGAGAATTTGTTCTTATCTTAGCAATGCTTATTTTTTTCTTTACACTTGTCAAATCAGATAGATAATTTGATCTTCTACATTAGGTTTGATTACATCCTTATAACACCTTAACTTTCCTTTTTCCTCTAACTCTTTATCACACCACATTTTCTCCTTAAATTTTGATTTGATGATATTTTTAATAGTATATTTATTCTTCAAAATGGCTTCTTCCATGATTCCCCAATAGTTTAGCCAAAGGTGTCATCCTTGCTTGAGTCCATGGTTTAGTCTCTTGTCTTCCATGTTGTTTAACTTGTTCATATACATTAGGTATCTATTCTGTAAAAATTTATTGTTTATTATTTTTTAGAAATGACAATCCAATCCAATTATATTTAGTTAATTTTATTTTAGTTATATATATATATAATTAATTTTATTTTACTATTTCTAAAAATTAAACTTAATATTTATTGAAATAAAAATATTTTTATTTATTTTAAATTATATTTAATTATAAATTTTGAAAACAATACATTTATTTAATTTAAAAATCCAATCTATTAATTATAAATTTTGAAAACAATACATTTATTTGATTTAAAAATCCAATCTATTAAACTAGTTATCTTTATTTTTCATGTTCTATTTGATATTTGATACATAAAAATGTAATTTTATGAATTCGTATTATGTATATTTCATATCATAGAGTTTAGCTATCTCTTCATATTCTTATTCTTAGTTTTGAAACCAACAAATTTAATTTATCTCTCCACATACTTAGCTATACATACTTAGTTATTAAGTTTGTATTATTATTATTTTTTTTAAATTAAAAAAAAATTATATAAATTAAATATATTATTTATGATAATGCTGATTATGTTGGAAATAACAAAAAAAACAAATTGAATTTTATTGAGATTCTTGAAATTAAAATGAACAAATTTGATTTTATTCATTTACTTGAATTAGCTAACCTTGTTTTGCTATTTCTCTATGAAAATATAATTAATTTATGTTAATATAAACCACTTGCTCTAACCATGTTTTGCTATTTCTCTATGAAAATATAGTTAATTTATGTTAATGTAAACCACTTGCTCTAACCATGTCTCAAAACGAAACTATAAACCCATTTTTAGCAGTAGTTTCTCATTTCTCATTGAGATTTTTTCGATAAAATGAATACAACATTTCTTTTAAAAACAATGAATTATTTTTACAGTAGTCATTAAATAATTTCGATGTTGATTTGAATAACACATATTAAACATGAATTTAATGCCAACGACTCCGAGAAAGTGATTTGAAGAGGTTAATTCGCCTACTTATACAATATAATTTTTATGCGTATGAGGCGGAATCTGTACGTAGGGGTCGTCGAATGGAAGGGTGAAATGAATTGTCATATTGTCCTTGTCTGTCCTTATGCACAATGAGCAGCTCAGGTTGAGCTTGATCACGTGGTAACAGTGACAACAGCACTGTCTTATTATCAAAACCCCCGCCACTGCACAGCTGAAACGTCCCATAAAATTCCTGCCCCGCCACTACACAGCTGAAACGTCCCATAAAATTCATGCACCACCACTACCGCCCACCAATAAGCATTGCTGTGGGCGAAATCTCGAGTCGCTTTTCAATCAATAAATACTAAAGTAATCTTTCCTATCTGTCTCAACCCTACAAGCTAAACATCTATAAAATTCTCTAGCTAAGCAATCCCATAAATTATACCCATAAAATGATATCCACCTGCTTTATGTAAAACAGAATCTAGGTAGAATGAATTTCTCTAGATATTCGTTGGGGTTGAGGGACAGGTTGGTTGGGATCAGGCATATCAATTACAGAGCATCTTCCTTTTTCCAGATGAGCACAAAAAACATGAGAAAAGTAAAGCAAAAAGGCAAAGAAGAAAGCGCCCTTTTGGCTGCAAAGGAAAAGAAGCACACTTATTTTTTTGGGTGCAATTATTATTATACCCCAATATCCTGTGATAGGATACTTTACCACCTCCTTTTCCTTTTCCATTGAAATTATTGATCCTATAGACCTTCACATCGACTTTGAGGGCAGCCCTTTAGTCTTTCCTCGGCTGAGGGGCCCATCTGCTGTATCGACAAAAACCTTCACATATATATATATATATATATATATATATATATATATATATATATATATATTATTCTCAGGATATACATGCATCTTCCCTCTCTTTCTGTTTCGTGCTCATCTTATGAAATGACAACTATTATTCCATATACATCAATCGAGGTCGTTATTCAACGAAATGGTTGATGTTTTCCATCTTACTTCTACCATCATTCTGATGTTCATAAAATGAAGACCGAGTATTTCTCTTTTATGGAATGGTTTTATGGAATGGGATTATGAAATAGTCGTCTTCTAATTGTCCTTCAAAACCACCATTGAAAGTCGTCCTGTAATTAGCTTCGTTGGAGAATTTATCATGCAGAGCAATATATCATGGCTGCAAAGAATTGTTTTATTTTACCTCCCATCCCTCGAAAACGAAACGATCAGCAACCCACATATATATATATCATATATATATATATATATATATATATATATTTAATCCCGATCCATATATGCACGTTAATAATAGGACTAAATCTAAAACAATTATTGTATTAATTTGAATGAAGCAATCTAAAACAATTATTGTATTAATTTGAATGAAGCGCCTGTGAATGTACGACGTAAGTATGGATACCATGTACTTGGCTGTTCCGAAAATCTTACAGAGCACTCGTGACACCAGTAGTAAACACATGGAGTTATGATGATTTCGAATATTATGAAATGTGACGTTATGTAACGTGACTCATTTGACCGTTTGTGGACATTCAATATACACGAATACTCGCAGCATCCATAAATTCCTATGAGATATGAAGATAGAGTGGTTTAATTCGGGAGCAATCTTTCTTCTTGAGTTATTTTTTCGACAAGTCTTGTCTTGAAGTAGTAAGGTTTTAAATTTTTGATCAATGTAAAATTCTATTGGATTTTTTGAGTATTTGGTTTGATTTAAAATGAAGCAAAACTTCTAAAATAAAATTATAAAATGCATGAAACTTTAATCCATACAAAACTCAAACTACCCCAATTAAAAACCATTTTTTGTCTAAAAAACAGATCCCTTTGCTCCTAATTAACCTACTCCTATGAAGATAAGCCTTAGGCCTTTATGTGGACGAACAAGGTCTTATCATTCCCTCCCTTAGTTCTTAATGCTTTTATGCGATTCTTATCCCCAAAGTGTATTTGCAATCATAGCCATTTCCTTATGATGATTCCTCCCAAAACAATGTTGATTATGAATCTTAGAATTCATAAGTAACTAAAGAAATTATGGAGGTAAACGACTATCAATTAGTGCTACTAAGAATTAGTGAACTTTTCAAAGTGTAATAATTTCACCCATTAATTCGTGGTGTCCTCATACAACGCACTCCCCCTCCTTGAATGGGTGGGACCTTTTACCATATGAAAACACATATGGTCTTTCATAAACGTTGGTTTGAATATATGCATGTGTACAACAATAAAACATATGAAAAGTAACAAATATGAATTAACATATTTGGTTTGAATATATGCATAGTTTACCATAATAAAACATATGAAAAGTAACAAATATGAATGATTAACATGATTTTATTTTCTACACATAGTATGTATAATTTATCTAAATTTATATTAATAAATAACAATTCATTTCTTACTTATAGAAATATATAGAGCATTTATTTTTTAATTAAGAATAGTTACATAATTTCATTGTGTATGAATAATTTTCTATCCAATCAATGAATTTAATGTAGATGTCACCCTCAAGTGAAAATATGAGGCCATTAGGGTAAATAATGTAAGCTATAAGCTCTACATATATTGTATCAAATCCATTTTTCTCATGGCTCAATCAATCTACTCGTTATAGAGCACTCAAGCATCTTATTGAGCCATCCAACAACCATGGTACTCTTTTCCACTTCACTACACAACACAAGAAAGATCTTCCCCTTGTTTTCTCAATAGTCTTCTAGGGATATTGACTTGTTTTAGTGTTCTTTAAAGTGTAAGTAGAAAGAGCATAATCTACCTAATGCCTTCTTGGAATAACTTGGAAAAATAAAACTTGCCTCTCAAACAACAACCAATGAGTTGCAATAACTAGGGAGTGAAGGATTCCTAACTTTCCCAACCTTTATTCTCATCGACAAACTTTGCATCTCTTCCACAAGGTTTGTAAATTCCACTTTTCACAGTATTCATTTGTTCATATTTAAATTTCTACTTAATTAGCAGTAATGTAGAGCTCAACATGATAGTGAAGTGATTGCATCCCCGATGTGATGGTGAGAATGAAAGGTATAATGGTTTATTTTTCTTTTGATGGAAGAATGAAGTAATCTTAGATTGTTCCCATGATGATTATACATATCTCATGACCCAGTAACTACATGAGATAGACTTCATGACTAACCTTCTATAATTCCCTACATTTTGGCTTTTAAAACAACTAAACTACACGATGACCTATATTGTTAATCCTTTGATTATTATCAGTTAAACTTAGCTAGACCAATAGAACTATATTATGATAACATGTGAAGCTACCAATTTGTCAAAATTGATACGTTTGTTTTACTATTTGTGTTCTTAACATGATGATAGTTAGATAAAAAAAATTAACCACACAAAGTTTGAAAGAAAATTTTGATATGTGGATATTGTTTCGATTTATATTGTGAATGGATTTTTGGTGCGAAGAACATTGTAAATAAACATACTTGGCCACTTTAAATACTAATATGTAATATTGTTAAGAACTTGAAAATAGTTATATATTTATGCATGATGGTGTGTATTGGTAAGCCATCATGCAAGTTAATTGGATAAGATTTAGATGTTGTTGACATAGTAATAGTAATGGTATGCTATGAAGAATTATTTCATGATTTAATTATTGGTTCAAAACATTTTTATGACATGTGGGAAGTGCAGGTTTCATAGGAAGCATAGTTTCCCAAAATAGTTATTAGATGGTGCAACTTTAAGAACAAAATAAATGGCATAATATGGTCAATGATAGGGTGTTGACCCTAGTTCTATCAAGAGGGGTGCATGTATTTCCGAAAATTTATCTTTAAAACTTGGAGCCATAGGATAATTGTGTTAAGCCATGCTCCCTTAGATGTGTGATGGAAACTACCAACTACCCGACATGAAAGTTTGGTTGATATAGTCAATGCTTCCACTTACGGATTATATCTGGAGTTAG
>SNQJ01S0048263.1:5242-17234 GCA_010110895.2 Picea sitchensis | reverse complement strand
CTAGAATAACACCTACCTTAATGATGCACAAGATTGGGAAAAAAATGGATATGTGTCCTTCATGGAATCCTTTAATTCCCACACAACCTCATTTAGACTGAATTTATTTCATTGCACTTTTTACTTGTCTAATAAATTGATTCTCGAACAATGTTACTTTCTTTTCGAGAATGCATAGTGGCTTTATTTGGAACTTTCCCCTTTTTTCCACCTAGATCACAACCCCATCAATCACATGGTTAATAACATGGAGAATATTGTTATGTATAATGTTAGTATGTGATGAAAAAATATATATGAAACTGTCCCTATCCTATCAAGGACTTCAAATGGCCCATAATATCTAGGTGTCAACTTGGCACGAATTTCAAGCTTCAAGGGACTATTCCTTGGATTCATTTCAAGAAAAATATGATCCCAAACATTGAATTATATATTCTCTTTGTTATTATTTACATACATTTTTTTCTTTTCTTCAAAATTTACCTAAATCTAACAAATTTATTTTTCCACCTCCTTGATAATTTTTTGCTTAAGAACATATTATATTCACTATTTATCCCACCTCACTATAATATTTCATATTTGGATATATAAAGACTCAAGTGGGATCATTCCCAATCATGATGTTGATTGTGATATCCAAACTCCACCAAGTGTA
The DNA here is from genome assembly GCA_010110895.2 of Picea sitchensis. Taxonomy (NCBI): domain Eukaryota; kingdom Viridiplantae; phylum Streptophyta; class Pinopsida; order Pinales; family Pinaceae; genus Picea; species Picea sitchensis. The sequence goes on along the minus strand of SNQJ01S0048263.1, from coordinate 16,573 downwards.
AATAATATTCTCATTGTTATAGTTCGTCAACTTTTGTTACTTTGACACCAAACTCACTTTTTTGTTACTTCTTGCATACATGTGAATCATGTCTTTAATCACTCGATTCACTCTTTTAGCATGCCCATTTGTTTGTGAATGGTAAGAAGTAACAAAATTGAGTTTGGTGTCAAAGCATTCAGAAAGACTCTTCCAAAAATAAAATGTAAACTTTGTATTGATATTGGAAATAATTGCATTGAGTATCCCATGTAATTTTGAAATCTCTCATGAATATTTTTGCAATTTAAATAGTGTTAAGAGTATATTTATTAGGATTAAATTGAGCTACATTAGTTAATTTATCCACTACAACTATGATAGAATCATGTTTCCTCATCATTCATGTTAGTCTTGAAAAAAAATCCATTGTTATTACATAACATTTTCATTCTACAATAGGAAAAGGTTGCAACAAACCTATTGGGTGTTGTTGTTCATCCTTGAATTGATGACATCACATACATTTAGCAATATTTTCAATAATATATTTATTTATCCTAGACCAAAAGTATTTCTTATTTGATGTAGAAATCATTCTTTAGTATCCTAGATAGTCAAAATACATAATCTTAAGAATTTCAACCATGATAATTCTTATCCACTTTGAAGAGTTGGGAACAAATATTCTATTTTTTTAAATAATAAGTCCATTATCATTCAATTGGTAGCCTTTATAACTATTCTTTAATTTCTCTTACTACATTCCATCTTTCATAGTGTTCATCTTCAACAAGAAAGCCAATAATTATTTCCTTCAAATTTGATTTGCAAATGCTAAAATTTGCTACACGCATCATTCTACTAAGTGCATTGGAAAATTTGTTCTCTTTTCCTTTTACGTGCTTGATGTCAAAGTCAAACGTATAGGGATATTTCATCCACCTTGCTTACTTGGAATTCAATTTTGGTTGGTTAAATAAATATTAAATCAAGTTGTTATGATCCATTTTGAGTTCAAATCTATTACCCATTAAGTAATACCTCCACATTTCCAAAGAATACACTACTGCACCAAGTTCCATGTAATGAATAACACAGTTTTTCTCATGTTCGATAAACATTAATACTCATAGCACACTACATAGTTATCTTTCATGAGAAATCCACCAACTTCTTCCATGCATACAATAGTTCACTCAATAAAATATTTACATGGATCTACAATTTTTAGAATTGGGGTACTAGTGAGGATATTTTTCAATAGATGGAAGCTTTCCTCGCATTCTTGGTACCATTCAAACTTCTACCCTTTTCTTTTGAAAAGTAGTAATTGGGCAGGTGATTTTGGAAAATCCCTCTATAAATATACGATAATAAATTGAAAGAGCCACGAAGGATATTCACATTTGTCACATTTCTTGGAGTAAGAAAATTCATCATGGCCTCGATATTTTATGCATCCATTGATATTCCTTCTCAAGAGATAGTTTGACCTAAATAATGGATATGTTATTAACATAAGTCACATTTCCTTGGTTTTACATACAACTTTTGTTTTCTCAACACTTGCAAAACCATCCTCTAGTGACTTTCATGATATTCTTCATTGTTAGAATAAATCATTAAATCATCAAGGAAAATAAGTACAAAATTTTCCAATACTTGTTAAAAACACTACTCATGAGGTACATGATCATAGTTGGTGCATTTATGAAAGTGAATGGAACCACCACAAATTAATGATGGATATATCTCAGTCAAAAGGTTTTTTTATGGATGTCTTGTTCCTTAAATCTAACTTGAAGATATCTCTATCTAAAATAAAATTTGGTATTATGTTGGCACCCTAACGTTTTGATAAGACTGCACACATTCCATAATTTAGCGTTGTGCACGTGCCCGATATTTTGCACTACATGGCACCAAGATGCAACACTTGCACCAACTAGGGATCTATTGCATGTGCCAACCAGTTTTGTACCACGTGTAAATACTTGAAGAGATCGCATGCATGAAAAATCCTCGAATATTTTCAGTAATGATTGTAACCATTTTTGTAACAACCTGACTCATCATGGCTGATGTTTTGGGTGATATGGAAAGGTTTTTATGATTTCCATTCTCCATTGGAGATAAGGGGAATGCATGCATATATGTAAGGGTTGGGTTTTTGGTTACTAAGATTTCATTGTTATGTTAGTTGTAGAGGAGTTAGATCTCTAGTTAAGAATCATATTAGTTCTTGTTATGTTCATAGATGTTCTGTGATTATGATAGATAAAGTAGAATGAGATCTGAGTGTATTGTTGGTCTCTATCTCACTATGAATCTTCACTGAGTAGAATTTGACCTTTGTGTAGTAAAATGTATCTAAATGGATTTGATATTAATGAATGAAGCATGAAGCACATTTCTCTTTGTATCTTATGTATTATGGTCTAAATGTAGGTTTTTTTATGTAGTATTATGCACATCACTTATATGAATGTTATTAATGAATGTGAAATGAATGCATGGTTGTGAGGTGGATGTTTCATTTATGTATTGTTCCTTAATGATTTGCATGAAACCTAATGGTTAATAACATGGAGAATATTGTTATGTCTAATGTTAGTATGTAATGAAAATATATATATGCGACTAGCCCTATCCTATCAAGGACTTCAAATGGAACAAATATCTAGGTGTCAACTTGGCATGAATTTCAAGCTTCAAGGAACTATTCCTTGGATTCATTTCAAAACAAATATGATCCCAAACATTGAATTATATATTCTCTTTGTTATTATTTACATACATTTTTTTTTCTTTTCTTCAAAATTTACTTAATCCTAAGAAATTTATTTTTCCACCTCCTTGATAATTTTTTGCTTAAGCACATATTCTATTCACTATTTATCCCACCTCACTATAATATTTCATATTTTGATATATAAAGCCTCAAATGGGATCATTCCCAATCATGATTTTGATTGTGATATCCAAACTCCACCAAGTGTAAATAATATTCTCATTGTTATAGTTCGTCAATTGCATACATGTGAATCATGTCTTTAATCACTCGATTTACTCTTTTAGCATGCCCATTTGCTTGTGAATGGTAAGAAGTACTAAAATTGAGTTTGGTGTCAAAGCATTCAGAAAGACTCTTCCAAAAATAAAATGTAAACTTTGTATTGATATTGGAAATAATTGCATTGAGTACCCCATGTAATTTCAAAATCTCTCATGCTTGTTTTTGCAATTTAAATAGTGTTAAGAGTATATTTAATAGGATTAAATTGATCTACATTAGTTACTTTATCCACTATAGCTATGATAGAATCATGTTTCCTCATCATTCATGTTAGTCTTGAAAAAAATCCATTGTTTTTACATAACATTTTCATTCTACAACAAGAAAAGGTTGCAACAAACCTATTGGATGTTGTTGTTCATCCTTGAATTGATGACATCACATACATTTAGCAATATTTTCAGTGATATATTTATTTATCCTAGGCCAAAAGTATTTCTTATTTGATGTATAAATCATTCTTTAGTATCCTAGATAGCCAAAATATAGAATCTTAAGAATTTCAACCATGATAATTCTTGTCAACTTTGAAGAGTTGGGAACAAATATTCTATTTTTTTAAATAATAAGTCCATTATCATTCAATTGGTAGCCTTTATAACTATTCTTTAATTTCTCTTACTACATTCCATATTTCACATGGACATAGCGTTCATCTTCAACAGGAGAGCCAATAATTCTTTTCTTCAAATTTGATTTGCAAATGCTAAAATTTGCTACACGCATCATTCTACTAAGTGCATTGGAAAATTTGTTCTCTTTTCCTTGTACGTGCTTGATGTCAAAGTCAAACTTATAGGGAAATTTCATCCATCTTGCTTACTTGGAATTCAAGTTTGGTTGGTTAAATCAATATTGAATCAAGTTGTTATGATCCATTTTGAGTTCAAATCTATTACCTGTTAAGTAGTTCCTCCACATTTCCAAAGAATACACTACTGCATCAAGTTCCAAGTCATGAATAACATAGTTTTTCTCATGTTCGATAAGCATTAATACTCATAGCACACTACATAGTTATCTTGCATGATAAATCCACCAACTCCTTCCATGCATACAATAGTTCACTCAGCAAAATATTTACACGGATCTACAATTTTTAGAATTGGGGTACTAGTGAGGATATTTTTCAATAGATGGAAGCTTCCCTCACATTCTTGGTACCATTCAAACTTCTACCCTTTTCTTTTGAAAAGTAGTAATTGGGCAAGTGATTTTGGAAAATACCTCTGTAAATATACGATAATAAATCGAAAGAGCCATGAAGGATCTTCACATTTGTCACATTTCTTGGAGTAAGAAAATTCATCATGGCCTCGATATTTTATGGATCCATTGATATTCCTTCTCGAGAGATAGTTTGAACTAAATAATGGATATGTTATTAACATAAGTCACATTTCCTTGGTTTTACATACAACTTTTGTTTTCTCAACACTTGCAAAACCATCCTCAAGTGACTTTCATGATATTCTTCATTCTTAGAATAAATCATTATATCATCAAGGAAAATAAGTACAAAAGTTTCCAATACTTGTTAAAAACACTACTCATGAGGTACATGATCATAGTTGGTGCATTTATGAAAGTGAATGGAACCACCACAAATTAATAATGGCTATATCTCAGTCAAAAGAAATTAATAATGGCTATATCTCAGTCAAAAGGTTATTTTATGGATGTCTTGTTCCTTAAATCTAACTCGAAGATATATCGATCTAAAATTAAATTTGGTATTATGTTGGCACCCTAACGTTTTCATAAAACTGCACACATGCCATAATTCAATGTTGTGCACATGCCCAATATTTTGCATTGCATGGCTCCAAGATGCAACACTTTCACCAACTAGGGATCTATTGCATGTGCCAACCAGTTTTGTACTACACACAAGGACTTGTAAAGCTTACATGCTTTCCAAATCCTTGAAAATCTTTGATAATTATTGTAGCCATTTTTGTAACAACCTGACTCATCATGGCCAATGTTTTGGGTGATATGGAAAGGTTGTTATGATTTCCATGCTCCATTGGAGATAAGGGGAATGCATGCATATATGTAAGGGTTGGGTTTTTGTTTACTAAGATTTCATTGTTATGTTAGTTGTAGAGGATTTAGATCTCTAGTTAAGCATTGTATTAGTTCTTGTTATGCTCAGAGATGTTCTTTGAATATGATAGAGAAAGTACAATGAGATATGAGTGTATTGTTGGTCTCTATTTCATTATGAATCTTCATTGAGTAGAATTTGACCTTTGTGTATTGAAATGTATCTAAATGGATTTGATATTAATGAATGAAGCGTGAAGTGAATTTATCTTTGTATCTTATGCATTATGGTCTAAATGTAGGTTTTTTTATGTAGTATTATGCACATCACGTATATGAATGTTATTAATGAATGTGAAATGAATGCATGGTTGTGAGGTGGATGTTTCATTTATGTAGTGTTCCTTAATTATTTGCATGAAACCTATGGTCTCTTTGATTCTCATGGCATCTCGTGTGAGACCTTATTCAGTCCTTGAAGATTGAATATGTCAATGCCTATGGGGTGTTTGTTGGTAAATCCATTCAAATCCTAGGTCTGAAACCATGAGAAACCAATTGGTTTTGTTGCTGGAACCTCATAGTTTTATGGTACATGTTGAAGGAAGGAAATTATATGGAAACCTTCCATGAAGGATATTGAAGATTGGATCTCTTAGAAGGAGGATGATTTCACACAACAAGAGACAAAGAACCTACATATAAATATCGGACAATGGAAACAAAGGTACATCTATACATATTTACATGAAATTTTCTTTGTTGAGTTTTCTTGTTTATTGTATGAGCGGATAAAGAGATAGTTCAAGATTAAATATGTATGGAGAGCCTAAAAACCATTGATTTGGGACCAAGATGTGGTCAATAGATTAAATATGTGGATAATGAGTGGGCCAAAGCTATTGATTTCTAATTTGGTCATGTGAAAGAAGGGTATATTAAATTAATGAGGGAAAAATATGTGTTTGGAGTGAAAGTGATTCTCGACATTTCAAACACTAAAGAAAGTCCATCTTCAGGATAACTAAAATAACTCATGACTTTTCCTCACTCTGTCATTGATGTTATTGATATGCAATATCTCAGGAGCTAAGCAGTTCAATAATTGGGGTTGCCTTGAGTTATATATTGAGATGTTCTAAGGAGGTTGAGTTGGATTTTATACAATGTACAACAGGTTTCTAAGATTCCTTTAATTTTAAACCATCATCACTATTGATATTTTTATCAAATATTTCAATCTCAAGTGCCTCTCGTATTTTTCTTTTGTAGTGATGAGGGATCTTAGCTAAAAACCTTGAATTCTCCAAACATATGTGGTGACTAGAGGCGTGAGAGTGTTCAACAATGGCATATTGTTTGATCCTTCCATGTTGTATATCTTCAGTGTTCTCTTTTAACCTAGTTTTGATTGAGGGTCATGTTTCTCCAATGTATACTTTGCCACAGGAGCAAGGTATTGCATATTCCCCTTTATGAAGCTTTGATTCAATATGGTCTTGAGCAAAGTCTAACATATTTCTTATGCAGTTTGGAGGAGATAAAGATAATCTTATACTTATTCTTCATATGATCTTGGCAATTTTGTAAGTGGTACCTCGAATCAATGACGAAGTGAGGAGAAGTTGTGAGATATTTTAGTTCTCCTGAAGGTGAACCTAATTTAGGGTTTGAAATGTCTATAATTGCTTTCACTCCAAATGGAGATTTTTCCCTCATTAATTAAATTACATCTGCGTGAAAAAATGAATATTGAAATCATGTTATATTGTTGAGTTTGATGTTGAATGCAGCAAGTCTTTCATAGGTGTTTGCATCCATCCCTATAAGGATATTAGTGGAAGAAAAATCTTTGTGGATCAATATGTTGTTTGTAAACAAGGGGTTGATTCACATGGTGTTAGATTTTCCTTATTTACAGAGCATTAGAGTTACTTGTGTTCTTTTACTTCATTACTAGTAACATATATATCTAGTACTAAGCAGTAGAAGCATAAACAAGAGAAAAAATGAACACAAGAGATTTATCTTGGGAAAACCCCAACAACCTTTCTTAGATAGATTTTGTTCACAAATCAAGTACAAACAGACAAATCCTAGCACAAATACTATCTCAACCAGAATTATCACCATAACTGCACCAAGACATCACACCTCCTCAAGGAGTAACACATAAGAGAGATGCCAAAATATTGAACAAGAAGCAAAAGATTCACTGCAACAACTGCGTGATCTTCTCCAAACTTCTACCTTTCTTATGTGTAGCTGAGAGAGTGTGAGTGAGTGTACAAATAAGCTAAGGTGCCTCCTTATTTATATTCTTTGATTTTCCTTCTATATGGGCCTACTAAGCTAAGGCGCCTCCTTATTTATAGTCTTGTACTCTCCTTCTAGATGGACCTACTTCTCCTCTGGGAAGGTGTCTTTTCATTATACTTTATTCTTCTGGGTCGACTTCTCTTCTAGGGTATTTCAACATCTTTCCAATGGATCTCTTACTTCTAGAATCTTCTCCACATCTAAGAAAGGTCATATAGAAGGAAAATATCCTCCCAAAGCTACCAAACATCAACACTCCCTCTTAGCAAGAGAGGCATCTTTCACGATGTATTCATCTAGTAGTCCACTGACTAATCTGCAATCAATTGTTAGCACACAACTTCTAGAATGCCATCGGTAGCTCAAATCATCTGTCACATTCTCTGCAAACAAGTGGCACTCATCTACTATCCAAGGACACAATTTCTCTCTCCTGCAACCAAATGATAGATACACAAGCTACCACCATGAAATACAACAGTCTATATGATCATGAAACAATCAACTAGTGGCATACAACCATTACAATATGCCCTCAACCATAATCATAGTCTGCCACCTCCATGACTATGCATCAATCAACTAGTACCACACAACTACTACAATATACCCTCAGCCATAGTCAGGATCCATATGACTATGCAACAATCAACTAGTAGAACACTACTACTACAATTCCATTAGCCATAGTCATACCTATGATTATGGAGCAATAAACTAGTAACACGTGGTTACTACAATATGCCATAATCCATAATCATAGTCGATGTCTCTATAACTATGTAGCAATCAACTAGTAGCAAAGAGCTACTAAAATATTCCATCAACCATAGTTATAGTCTCATCTAGTAGTAAGAAGCTACTCCCATAGTCCTCACGACTATGCATGTGATGTTTCTTCTCTCATCGGGTCTGAAAGTGCATTACCCCCTCAGTTGCAAGACTGATCCAGGGAAACCTTGGTCAGAGGGGTTAGCCAACATGAGAAGAAAAAACACACCTCCCTCTCAATGAGAGTGTACATTCAACATCATGTCAATCTTGTCTCTGGAGAACCTCAATTATTTCCACTCCTAGTCAAATAAACATGACTAATAGGAGAAAGACTATGCTTGGAACATTCACCACTAGCCAAATCAACATGGTTAATCCTGTGAGTGAATGTATCATTCTACCTTGGTCAAATAATCATAACCAATCTAAGAGAATGTCTTCTTGATGCTACTCATATGTGGATGTGTAATGGATCTTCACAACTCCCTTCTACATAATGTCTTGGATGAAGTCTTGGAAGAAAATTTTGAAGTCACACTGCTTCACGGATTGCAATATGGGATGGTATATGATCTCCCTCTGTTGTACTGAGTGCCACTGATGTATGATCCCTTCTCAAACATGATATCACACTAATCCCAAAACTGAAAAAACATCTGGAAGTACTCTTCTGATCCACTGCACTCCCTGCCCAGTCAGAGTCTGTATAATATAGGATCCATCAAATCTAAAGATGAATCACTGAGGAGCTTCATATTTGTCGTCATGGGTGTGGCCATGGACTTGTAGTCCATCATCCCAAATATCTATAGGGTATGAAATAGTATATTTTCCTTGGCTAAGGAAAATATCATTTGATCTATGACACACCTCCAATCCTAATAAGTAATGGATCAAACTAGATCCTTCATCTCGAACTCTGAAGTGACATCCTTTTGAAGCTTGACTCCCTCTAAGTATACATAATCTTTAGATTCATATGCTCTCTCTGAATGTGATGACATTTTTTGAAGTTTGATCTCCTATGAACTGTCATGGAGAGGCTACTCCTATTTACTGAATCCTGAGCGTTGACTCCATCTGAACTCTAGCTCCTTGTGAGCTAGTACTTGGTAGGGTTGCTCACCACTGGTAGAGCCATCTTCTCCTCATGATATGGCTTATCAATTCCATATATCTATATCCCCCTTTTCATCCTGCAAAGTATCATGGGACCATGCTAGTCTCTTCCTGGTTACTGTAAGGATTATGGGTAGGCCCTTCTCGCTCTACTAAATCTTCCTGGTGAACTGAAGAGTGATCAAATGAATCGATATTCATATGAGATACTTTGTATCTTCAAAGTTACCCTTATTACTAGAAGGTTCTAACTTCGTCCTCTTCTCCTTTATTACATGGATGTGTACAACTCTTATGTCTGTATAGTTTGCTCCATGTATCAGCTAGGGACTATATGAATTGTTGTCTCCTACAACCGACATTATGGATCCCTCTCAAAGCAATTACCTGTGACTTTCTCAGAACAAGAAATAACAAAAAAACATCTCCATGGTAGCCTCCATCGAATTTACAGGATAACATGCCTGTGACAAGGTAAACAACCAAGAACATATCCTAGATGAGATCAATTTATTTTGTAAACAAGCACATTATTAACATTATCATTCACCTAATGGTAGTCATACCAACAATAATCAATTGTTTATTGAACTAGTAATAGCAATGGAAATAATATAATTCTAAATATTGTTATTCTAGTTACAACACTTACTTAAACTGCAGCAATATAAAGAAATATCAAACCTGATATGCAAACCTAGAGTTTAGCTACTATTGTCCCACTTGGGTTGTCTTCTATAGTTTCCCTGGTCTTGTGCTTGGAAGTAATATTGGATAAAGGACATACTCTTCATCCTTCTCTTCAACTTCTTCTACATGTGCATGGTTCTTATTCTTTCCCTTTTCATATTTAAGAGGACACAATGTGGCATAATGTCCCATTTCCTTACAACTGTAGCATCTGATATTTGACGCATCCTTCCTGTGCAGTGGTTTCTTAGGCTTCTTCGAGTTTCCTTCCAATAATTCATTCTCTTCTATAATGAGGATAAATCGGTGCTTCCAGAATCTGAAGTTATCTGCTCCATCCAATCTATCTTTAATTCTCATGTTGGTTGACATTTTTCGCTAGCAAAAACTCTGGCACTAAAAACCCTCATTTTTTCAAACTTCTCCAAACTATAAATTGAGGGTTTTAGGGGATGAAAAAAGTTAGGGAGAACTTCTCTATGAAGGAATTATCCCCAACAACCTTGGGATAGTGATCAATGATCTTGACAAAGTATTGTAGTTGTAAGGTGTTGTAAGGTGTTGATGTAGCGATCTTCCTTTCAGTGGTCAAATTGTTCTAAAGGTAACCAACTATGATTCCATGTTAGATTTTCCTTATTTACATAGAATTATAGTTACTTTTGTTATTTTACTTCATTACCACACACACACACACACACACATATATATCCAATACTGAGCAGTAGCAACATAAACAAGAGACAAAAAGAACACAAGAGATTTATCCTAGGAAAACCCCAAATGGGGGAAAAAATCAACAACCTTTCTTAGATATATTTTTTTCACACAGCAAGTCCAAATAGATAAACCCTAGAAAAAAGTCTAGATCAACCATAATTATCACCACAACTGCAACAACAACACTACACCAACATAGGGCACCTCCTCAAGGAGTAGAGAACAAGAGAGAGATACCAAAATGATGAACAAGAAGAAATGGAGTCAATGCAGCAGCTGAGTCACTGTAGTAGCTGTGTCACCTTCTCCAAATTTGCACCTTGATTCTATGTAGTTGAGAGAGTGTGAGTGACTATACAAATGATCTAAGGAACCTCCTTATTTATATTCTTCTTTTCCTTCTAGCTGGGCTGACTACTCTTCTGGGAAGGTGTATTTTCATTATAGTACTTTATTCTTCTAGGCCGACTTCTCTTCTAGGGTATTTCAACATATGTCCAATGGATCTCTTGCTTCTAGAATATTCTCTGCATCTAAGAAAGGTCATTTAGGAGGGAAATATCCTCCTGCAACTACCAAACATCAACACATTGAACCCAATA